>SSNU01000223.1:244170-375514 GCA_012064415.1 Gyrodactylus bullatarudis
AAGAGAGGAGAGAGTCAGAGTTGTATCACATCAAAGTCAAGCCCTTCACAAGTAAGCTTTGGAATTCAGATGATTTTAAGAAAAGAAATGTTTGCGGATAAAACTCAAAATTGATTTTAGACAGCCACTGATGTTTTCTGTTAAGTTTTTTCATAGAAACAAATAGTGAAATTTTTGATTCTCAATCGAATGGTATAAATTTTATCGATGAATTATGAAAAATACTCAAAATCGTAATCTTAGAACCTGTTGCTTTGAAATTTTGGTATATGGTAGATTATTGCATATCAAGCCTAAATATGAGGTCGTTTCAATCATATGACTGAAAAAAACATTGGAAAAATTATGAGTACAAAAATTAAAGTACAGGCTGGGATTTTTTAATTCCAATTTTAATACGACTACTTTATAGTAGAGGGTCGAGTATTTTTTATTGAGTTGGTCTTTTCTATACACAATTGTTAGAGAATTCACTGTACTGAATAAATCTGTCATCATTGAATCAATGACATTGATGACAAGATTTCGTTTTTGTAATTATGGGCGTATTTACTTTCAAGTAATAACTTCATTAATATTCATATATCATTAATTATATTTATTTATAAATATTTGTAAATTTAAATGAGTTATCTAATGATTGTATCAAAATGGTGAATATTATAAATGGAAGTTATGAATTGAAAATTTTTAAATGCAACTTGAGTCTATCATAATACAAAATTTAAATAGGAATGATTCCTTGCTAAATGTGTTAAAAAAAACAAATTTTCGATTGTTAATCTTTGAGCGAAATAATAATAACATTTTTTCACAGTAGTATCGTTTATTATGGAGAATTCGAGACATAAAAAGCAGCCTGTCCATTTTCAGTGAGTCCATTAGGCTGGGTCTTAATTGTCCCTGTGGTAGGAAGAATATAAACTGGTTGAGCAGATTGAGATGTATCACTAAAGAGGTTATCGATTGACTCAAAATTAATTGTATTAGGACCTGCATAGATAGATTTCAAAGTGTTTGTATCAATTGTCGCAGTTGTACCGCCATCTTGAATAGCATAACTTGTGGGAATTGAGACAATATTAGATGAATGTATATTATAGGGACTATTCGGATTCAAGTAGAACCCTGAGGACAGGGTATAATTTCCAGATTGAGCGATAGGAATCAACTGCTGCGGTTCAACAATACTCAGGCCGTGCATTGTAGACGTAATTGGCTGAAGTGTACTACTGAGGAATCTTTCATTTTCCATTGAACCCATTTCATTGGGATAACTCTGGAAGGTCTCCTGTCTACTATTTATTTCTTGCTTCATTCTCTGGAAGTAGATTGTTAACTGATGATAAATCAATTCTTGATTCGGTTTCGTATTTATCAGAGTTATCTGCAAGGAATGTTAGAGAATTAATGATAATCTGAAACTAGAAACTAAAAGTGATTTAAAATTAATCAATACGTCTCAAGTTAAATCATTAACATCGATGATAATAATTTCACAAAGATTCCGAGTATGCAAATCAGCTAGTTTTATTTTTATAAAATTATTTAAAGCATTATAGAGTTTACGCTTTCATTTCATAGAAAAGAACTTTATATTTAAAATTTTAATTAGATACTGTATTATGCATAATTTCAATTTGAATATGTCAAATTTTCAAATTTGCGCCATCATTCTTCAATGAATTCTATTTAAAAAAATAGTAAAAATTTGAATTAATGGACGAAAATTTTGAAGTTTAATATCGAAATTTAGAAAAAAACATTTGCTTATCAAAATGTCAATATATTTAAAAATAAGTTTTAAGATTCTAATGGAAAATTGATGAATTATAATTCTATAATACAGAATCTATAGTTATAAAGTAAAAGAAAATCAATTTGTGAGACATCCGAACTTTTCAACTCCGAATGTTTTCCCATGCCTTCAGGGAATCCTCACTGATACGAAATTGAAAACAAAAATATTTGAAAGCAAGCAATCAAATTCAGTTTATTTAAAAGCTTCCATTTGAAGTAATATTACCAATTTATTACATCAACTTACATTGATAGGATGGGTTTTCTTGAGGCGCAAATTCATCATTCTGCCCAGTATTTGGATGACTTCAAAGAAACAAATTGTACTCAAAATGACAATGCAAGCGACGATACTGATTCTCAGACAATCATCACTAAATTGGCCCAGATTGGTATTGATACTGGGCCTATCCTTTTTCTGATTTGAATCTGACGTTGTTCTGGTATCTAAACAATAGAAGATCAAAATATCGATAAAATAGTAAAGAAAATAAAGCTGTAACATTCAGCAACATGGGCTAAACCATATTAACTAAGCACCTTAAACGAGAAATTATTTAATAGTGTTAAAAATTTCCAAGGAACGTTATTTCTTAAAGCCCAAGTTTTTATTTTTGGTCATTCAAAAGAGATAATTAATTATTGCCGAAATCGGGTAGCAATTTTAATTAAAAATGACTTTTTTTTGTAGCAGGATTTTAGTGTGAAATTTCCTGTGCTGCTACTAAGTACAGTAGGTACTCGATTCCAAATATCGCTTGAAATTTGAAAAAGGAGGGTATTCAATTATTGGCAAAAAATGGGGAAAAATTATTAATCTAAGTTTCACTTCGAGACATTTTTAATATAATAAAAATAAAGTGAGTTGAATTTGTTATTATGGCATTTTTGCAGCTCTACTAATTACTGAAGCTAGTTGATATGAAATAGCGAATCGATGATTTTCACAAGAAACTATTTTTTATCAAGAACATTGAGATGATTAAGATTTTTTAGAATCCAGACCATGAATCCTGAATTTATCATTTTGAGAAAAAATAAATTTAACAAAAAATATGGTCATATTTCAAATTTTGATTTGACGCCAAACCTCCATGTCTATGAAATTTTGAGTTGCAAATATTTATTGATATGAAAGTGTCAGAGAGTGGTCGAAAGAAGTTTTTCGAGACCACAATTAGGCATAAAAATCGAATTTGCTAAATGCTTGCCAAGGAATTCAATTCATTATCGTTTGAGAGTTGAATAACAAAATTCCGATAATTCACAATCGTTCGAAAACTTTATGATAATAATCTATGTCCCTGTTTGATGTGATCCTTGAAGACTTCTTTTGACCATTTTTTCATTTTCAAATCAATAAAAATTTCCATCTCAAAGTTTGAAAATATGGGAATTTGGCGCCAGCTCGAATAAAAAATGGTTAATGGATTCAACCAGAAAGTCCTCTTCGTATTTGAAAAGATAAAAGATAAATATTTGGGTTATTTTGTGAAAAACATAAATCCTCAACTTTATATTCAACTTATTTGTCTGTAGTTAAACGAAAACTAACCAAATTTCTTATCCTTAAACATGTTCATATTGTTGAAACAGTGGCTATCTGACAATGAAAAGGTGTCATTGAAGAAATCATTTAAGTTGATCAGGGACTGATTGCGAAGCATCAAATTCTCATCGTTGAACACCATCATCTTCGATAGAATATCACCCTTTCTCGAGGCCAAGACAAACGCATCAAAGTCATTGTTATACTGACAGTAGTCGTAGTAGTAAACCAAGTTCAAATTCTGACTCTCTTTCGAGGAGCTGGTTATGTTTGAGGAGGAGAAATCACGATTCACACGATGAGAACCCTTTGCACGAAGATCAATCAGTAGACGATGAGTTAAACACCATTCTTGCAACTGCTGATACACGATAAATTGCTGGAAATAAAAGTTGCTGGATTACAAAATGATCTCTAACCGTTGTTAACAATAAAAAGGAACAAAATTATTTTTTTGTCTAATCTTGATTCCAAATGTAGGTAATGAATCGCTTTAAATTATCTGAAATCAACAGCTTATGTCCTTTCACCAAAGTTTTTTACTGACACAGTATCATTTCACGTTATTTTTCCGAATGAAACCTGTAAATTTTAACATCAATTTCGCCTTAAATTTTTTTAATATTGATAAAAAGTCATAAACTACTAAAGCTAATTGATATGAAGTTGGGAATCTATGATTTTTACAGAAATCTCGATATTTTCATTAAGAATTCGAATTTGTTAAAGATTTTCTGGAATCCTACTCATGCTGCCCACTTTTACCATTTGAAGAAAAAAAAATCTGAAAAAAATTATTTTTATGAAGAATATTGTCATTTTTCAAATTCCCATTTGACGCCAAAATCCCATTTTTTCGAACTTTTCACTACTTGAAAATCAATGAAATTTCGATAATTCAAAATCTCTCAAAAATGGGGTAACTGTCGATAACTTGACGGTGCTAGTCAGCTATCTTGTCTAATCTTAATCCTGAGATTTTTCATAAAAATAATTTTTTTCACATTAACTTAAAATCCTTGTTTCTATAGCAACCAGAGGAAAATACCGAATTTTCATCTTCATTTCAATTTGGTTTATTTAGAGTAGATAATTATACAGTTACTGAAAGCTTGTCGAAAAAGACCACAAAGAAAATTATTTTATCCCGCTGTCTTTTTTTCATCTCTGCGGCATCAGTTATGAGAGTTTTCACTGGATGCACTGGAAAATTCATTCATAAATTTCAAATGATTCTGATTTACAGAAAAAAGTACATTTTTAAAGAAATGCGAAATTTTTAAAATCTGTAAATGATTTCCAGTAAATAACTAGAATAACTTCTTCTATGGATCAAATATCGTTTTTTATGGTGTTATTTTATTGAGCAAATAAATTTTTGTTATATTTAAAATTAAAAAATCTAGAAAATTGATTGGTTTTAAACTTTGAACTTCAAGTACAGCAGTTATTGTCTTGAGAACTTTTTATTGTTCAGTCTCTTAAGAAATGAAATAATTTTTGCCAAATGTGGTTGAAATTTGAACAATTATCTAATACAATATTTTGAGATATTAATTGTTCTTCAGATGCCAGTTCTTATTAGTATTATCAAAAATATTTAAGCCTTTCGATTTAAAATTATTGTAAATTTATTGAAATACTTTTTATAGGAATTTCCCAAACCTTGATAGAAATGAAGAAAATTTCATGAAATCTCTCTTAAATCATACCTCTGATAGGTAGCAAAGGTCATTAAATCTTTAGTTTCAAAAGGCAGACAAATTCTATTTCGATTGCCACTATGAAGGGAAGTAAGAAAAAGGAAATCTGTCATTCTCTGCCTACGCATTGTACACAATGTACACAGACAGTCAGAATGCAGTGCAAATGAAAGCCGTTAAAGTAATAAAAAAATGCCCTACCTCATTGTTTTTTATTGAAGAACAAAAAAAATCTCCCTCTCTTACTTGATCATGTAGGATTCGATCACGAATTCGTTCCATTTCCAGGGAGAATTTTATGTTTATCTTGTTCAGATTGTTTAAGAGATTAATGGCTTGAAAGTTATTATTGCTGTTTCTATCAGTCATGAAGGAGGAAGGGTCATCCTTGTATTGTTTCTCTTCTAAACTCTCATAATTCTCGGACAGACTGGCAGGATTCATCAGTGCTGCATTAGTATTGAAGTTGTTATCAGCCAATTTGACACTGAAAACAAAAAATTTTAGTCTACCAAAAACAAATTTTCCAGGCATTATTAAAATTATGAATGAATTGATCTACTGCGACATAAATAAACTCGCGGAAACAGATTTTATAGGTAAAGACAAGATCTCTTAGCGAGGACGGCCAAAGAAAAAGAGATTCAGATCTGAGGCAGAAAAAATTTTGTGAACAATTCGTTGAATACATTTGGATCACTTTTTCTTATGTTTTTTTCGTAATCCCTTGTATTGAGAAATCTTGGCAACACGATATCAAGAGAAAAACTAAGCAAACCTACATCAAGATAGAGTTTTAGAAAAAAATTGAAAAAATTCATGGCATTTTTCAAAATACCCCTGTCAACCACTATTATTTCCCTAAATAACCCTTATTTTAATCATTCTAGGTCCTCAAGTTGTTTATGATTGGTATTTGGATTAGGTATAGTGAAAGTTAGGTATATATATCGACCATATTTTCTTTTATATGGTAAGGCATCATGATCTTCCTTGAACTTGAAGCACTTGTTAGATAGATGAAAAAAATTCTTGCAACAAGCAATGCAACATTTATTAATTTTGTATTTTAATGAATTCTCTAACTAATTTTCTAATTTAAAAATACTCTTTTTCACAGAAGCAGTAGTAGTCCAAATGTGAGAATGATATACTTTGTGTATTTCATGTGATGAGAAAAGAAGAGTTTTTTAAACTGATGGCATCGCCAAATAGGGGTGGGTTAGAGGATGAAGAGTGTAAAAGGAATGTCACTTACATTTAAGGATGAAATGCAAACCAAACATACCTCCACAAAAGAGAGAACAGAAAGACACATTTCTATTCCTTAGCACACAGAAAGAAAAAAAGGATTGAAAAGTGAATGGAGGGATTCCATCGACATTGACAGTTTTGGGCAAATTTGGGAGAAAATAATAGAGGAAAGAGGGAAGTGAGAGCTTCATTCAATCCAAAGACAGCGTGATTGACTGACGCTTGAGCTTCCACTAATGGATCAATGAGAGAAAAAAGTAATTCTCATAGAAGATATTAATTAAGAATGGAGAACTAAAGTCAATCTATGCTTTTTTATCATTTTTTTCATCAAGAACTCGAAGTGATATCTAAACCTAGTTCAAATTAGCATGAGAATTTACAATCTTTACGAAAAACTATTTTAATTAACTTGATTTGATCATATCTCATGAATACTCTCCATTGAATATACTGAACCTTGACCGAACCATAGACTAGGTATAAGGTGGAATACTAAATAATAGGCTCGAATTGGCCTTACACCAAGATCTCGCACTTTTAAGAATGAACCTGGTTAGTTATGCGCAATAGGCCCAATTTTGCTCTGAGCCTGAAGCGAACTGCTAACAAGAGATCTTTATTTGTGAAACGACCTGGCATATTTTCCCTTCATTGAGTTCCGGAATTCTGTTGATTTTGAATATTTGAAGCAATTAATACTGGAAAAACATAGAACGAATAATTCAAAATTGAGATATCGCAGAACTCGCCGTCATTGTGGGATATAGAACCATTAATTACCCAAAATTACGAAATTTAACTTTTTCTTGAGAATGAAGAATTTCTCCGAATTTTAGTGGCTAATTCGAATTGATTCACGATTTATTTCAGTCCTTTAGTTCGGGTTGTGAATAATTTGATTTTCAAGAATAAATTTTTCTTGATTGAAACATCAAAAATCCGATCAAGGAACCTTTTTTTAGATAATCAACCTGCTAGACCTTCTTAAGGAATTGACACTTGCCTGTCAGAATTCTAACATCTAGGCTTGAGAAGACAATCTCCATCAAACTGAATATTAACGGACATATAACAACACTTCACTAGCAATTTGAATGTCTAATAAACAAAAACTTTTAAGACCCCACCCTTTCTATACAGATTAGAGAGTTTTTACTTTAGTAAGTTAGAAAATATCAATGTCTTCGAATGAGGATTAGAATTTTCATAGGAAATTACACTTACAATTGCTTATCAATTGGTTTTCCTTGGAAGAAAATGCACAAGGCTATTGTTATCATAGTAAGTCCAAGGAATGAGATTAGATCAACATAATGCATATCACCCTGGTTACAATATCCATTGAATCCGATATTTGTTGACTTTAACGATTGTAGACTTTCATAATTATTCAAAGTAATCCGATTGCGAGGCTATTGATGAAAAGATATTGGATGATGAGTTAAAAGTTTTTATAATTATAAGAGTCATTGCCATTCTAATACAATTTAGGTTTTAATTTCAAATCGATCATCTTAAGATTTTCTATTCAATTTTTAGTCCAAGCAGGGACTCCTTTACCAGACATAAATTTCAATATTGATATGGGAATAACGATTCTGATTGGTCAATATCAAGAGATATAGTTTAAACTGTTTAATAAATGCTAATAATAGCATTATTTCATTATTCTTAAATTGATTTTCGACCTTTTTACTTGCTCCCTTCACTGATTGGCTCATATTTTTGTGGACCAATCAAATTTCATTAAATTTGTCGATAAGAAAATACATGGGTATTTCATGTTGAATCAAATCATCTGCCTAACTAGGCTCTTTTTTCTGATATATTAAAGCATTTTAAAAATCCCAAGATTATCTGAAAATTTCTTCAACATATAAAAATATTATACAAAGGTCAGATTTTAAATATCAAAATAAAAAATATGGGCAAGAATGAATGTGAAAGAATTACGAAAAGCGAATCTTTTTAAAACATGTTGTAAATGCTAGCTCCCAGACAAAGAATAGCATTTTTGATAATGATGATTAGATAGATTGAATAAGGAAGGGATACATTAGTGCTCTTACCTAAAGGTTAAAGGAATTTTAGGGATGAAGTGAGATTGTTATTGATATCATTCAAGAGCATATTTATCGATGACGCTTTATTTCATAGGATCTCTGATTGGTAGAGAAAGATGGATAAAAAACAGGGCATATTTTAAGCGTTTAAGATTAGAAATACATGACCTAATATAACTTTATAACTTTGAACCCATGTGTTCTATCAAGTTTTTTCTTAGAGTTTTGACGGTTTTAAAACCTGAGGATTCACAGACTTTTATAATATAACTTTTATGACTATTTGAGGCCTTAGTAATAAGGAATCTAACATCAATCAAATTCTTGCATCTCAATCAACTTTGAATCTCAGAAGCATCTGAACAATCTCCAGAATATTCTGAGAGTTTGATGAAAAAATGAGATTTTTGTAAAATGCCTGCTGTGACATAATGGTATCTCTCTCCTCTTATCCTTTCCAAGGTTCAAACCCTCTCACATCAGGCACATTAAACACTCTTTACCTGTTTCTTTATTTTTACAAATCATTATATCGATGAATAAATATGAATGTTTCAATTTCAAAAAGAAAAATCACACATTCCCAAATTCATGGAGAACAGCCGTATCTTCTCATTACTAAAGCTAATTTATATCAAGTTGTAAATCTATGATTTTTACAGAAATCTCGATTTTTTCATCAAAAATTAGAATTTGTTAAAGATATTTTTGGAATCCTACTCATTTGAAGAAAAAAATTATTTTTATGAAGAATATTGTCATTTTTCAAATTCCCATTTGACGCCAAAATCCCATTTTTTCGAACTTTGAGCTGAAAATTTTTGTTGATTTGAAAGTGGGAGACTGATTGAAAGAGTTTTTTCATGATTAAGATTAGACAAGAAAATCAATTCAACTGAATCTGATCTAATGCTTAACCTTATTATCGTTTGGGAGCGGAATTTCAAATTTTTAGATCATTTTCACTACTTGAAAATCAATGAAATTTCGATAATTCAAAATCTCTCGAAAATGGGGTAACTGTCGATAACTTGACGGTGCTAGTCAGCTTTCTTGTCTAATCTTGATCCTGAAAAAAAATTTCGATAAGCTTTCAAATCAATAAAAATTTTCAGCTCATAGTTCGAAAAAATGGGATTTTTGCGCCAAATGATAATTTGAAAAATGACAATATTTTTCATAATAATAATTTTTTTCTTTATATGGGCAACATGAGTAGGATTCCAAAAAAATATCTAACAAATTCGAATTCTTGATGAAGAAATAGAGATTTCTGAATAAACTTCATATCAACCAATTTTAGTTCAGAGTTTTAGCCATGATCAATGCGAACAGAACTCGAATCCACAGAGCACTCCCAAAAGCAATAACTTACCCAAGCTTGTAGTTTTTCAGGAGAATTGCTAAATAAAATTATAACAAACTTGTAAGAGATGCAAAAATTATCTGGAATACATAAAAAACAATGGGATATTCTCAAACTGGTAATCAATATGACTGAGTCATTCATTTCTTTCCCAAGAGACGGAATTGTTTACTCCAACTAAATGACCAATCCCCTTTATATCACCACATTTAGAGATAAGAAAATACACTGTATTTTCGTAGGGCAGTTGAAAAGTAAAATTGATTATACAGCGCGCTAAATGAAAAATAAATTTATTCCTCTATTCAATTTATAGTATAGTGCACGAATGCGTAGCTGAGTAAAAATGCAGACAAAATTGATATTTCCCCTTTATTAAATAACAAAGATTGCTTATGTAGTATATGGATGAGAGAAGAGGAAGTGATTCATATTCTCAGCAGAATCAGATGAATTAGATTTCATCCACTTATGTGTACACTCAATCAAGTAGGCCATGATTAAATTCTATTTTTTTTGGGGGAAATCTATATCCCAGAGTAAGCTGCAATTGAATCATGAATGTGTTTGACAAATGTAGTCCTGATGAAGTAATCAATATTGTCCCCATTCCACCCCATCCACATACAAAGTTCATTATTACGCATTTTTTTGAGTACGAGAGTAGTGTAGTAGTAAAAACACATAAATTTCATTCATTTCTTTTTGATATTGCAATAGAAAAAAAACATTCAACTGATACATAGTTATGTATTGTATTAGAATGAGATTACTCTGATAGAACACACACGAATGTAGTAGATGGAGGCATACGATATATAACATTACTCTTAGTTGAGTATTCTTTGTTTGTATAAGAGATTTCCTGTTATTATATTTTTCGATTGAAGAAGATATTTATGAAGGTAATATTTTCATGTTTCTTCACGATCAATTCCAAACGAATAATGTATTTTTTCAGCTTATTTTACAAGTGAAGATTATTTGAGATGGATTCTATAAGATTTATTTCTTCTGTATCGAAACTTTTGGCAAAATTAATTGCTCTCTGACTACTCTCTACAGCTATTCTCGTTGAATTTGGGAATTTTTGATTTTTACAAAAATCTCATTTTTTTCATCAAAATTTCGAAATTTTCAGAAGATTTTTTGGAAACCTTTACACAATGCGCACTGTCACTGATTAAAGAAAAAAAATTGATAGCAAACCTCACAACTTTCCATTCGGGTAGAGGGGAACATACCGTATATGCAGAGCGTATACAAGCGATAATTTTTTTTTCAACCATATATGAAAATACCAATAACTTGGAGCTTTAAAAAAATAGCTTCTGAAAATAGTAGAACAACAAACGACCCCTCAAAGCTTTTTAAACGTTGATTTCAATGAAATGATTCTTATCAATTAATTTTGAGAATTTAAAACACATTTAGTTGATATAATATTCGAATTATTCATTAATTAATATCTCAGAAATATTTTAGGTTAATAATAATAAATACTTTTCATTTTTTCAAAATTTAAATTGAAAATTAAAATTTTATCTAGTTAGGTAAGTGGTAGATATACACGCGTTTCTCGCATATTAGGCTTTCTTACAGAATTACAGGGCACCAACAATCCTCTAATTTTTGAATAACTATCGAGAAATTTCTTTTGGAAAACATAATAATAATCTTTAATGTAAGAAAGCCCTCCTGATTTTCCTAGAGAACTATGAATAAGAGTTAGTATTGTTAATAAGTATCATAAACAAACAATATTCGGTAGGAGAACTCATTAGGCTTATTTGAATAAGTGGAATCTTCCTTATACATTCTGTATTTGAGTGTATCAATTCAAAGATACTAAATTTCAGTTCAATTCGGCTTCTCCAGACAAAGAGCTGTTACGGACATTTCCAACGGCTTTTTAGTTGGTTAAGTTAGAGAAAAGTTGCCCCCTCTTATTTCTCTCAAAGTTTACTTTGAATAGTGTTGGTCTTTTTATTATTGATGACATGAAAACTCACCGCAATTATTCATTAAAAAAAATTACTGCAAAATCTGAAGGAGGCAAATGTTCTATAGATAAGCCTTTTAGTTCTTCTGATTTAGCGAAGAGTGACTACTAAGGTAGGGGGAAATTTTTAACTCCATATAAGTACCATTTTTTCTGATAGAACTATCAATTCTAAGCATTATTTTTTATTGAAGCAAGTGTCGAAAATGCTTCACCATGATGTCATTTAGTAAATTTGAAAAAGAAAAAACTTGTAAGAAATCGCACTTCAAAAATTCGATTTTTTTACCTGAATACGATTAGATAGTGAAAAACCAATGGCAGATTCAGAAAGCTCATAAAATTTTGAGCCTATTTTCTCCAAAATTTTCACAACCCCAGAAAATTGAGTAGTTTTTTTATCAAGCGTCAATTAAAAAAGTTGAACTGATTAAAAGAAAGTTTAGTGTTCGAAAATCATTAACTTTCTTTTCACAAAAGTTTCTTGAAGAGTATCTGATTCTAAATTCCCATCTTGATATCAACAAACCTTGTTATGCATTGTAACATTTCTGGGATTTTATTATCGGTCGATATAGTGAGATAGATGAAACGAATATCAAACCAGCTAACAAGGAATAAAACCAAAATGACATTATCAAACTGTCATATGAATTCTTACAAAAATTGTTGATTTAAATTCAATAAGGGAATACAAAGAGGCGTAAAAGATATTTTTTTCATCAGAGGCATTACAATATTTAATTAAATATTTTTTGCTAGCCTTGCTTTTTTGATCTTTTGACAGAAGAAGTAAATTGAAAACTCTCCCATCTTGTAAAGCCAACACATGGTCAGTTAGAAAAGATATTTCTAAATTATTTTAACAAATAATAGTATAATTGAATTCCTGTGATGACTTATGACTATGACAAAGGAGCATCGAAGTTCAAAGAATACTTCCGTATAAACACTTTTTAAAATTGGTTGATATAAAGTTGGGAATTTTGATTAAAATTTGAGCGGAACTTTTTGAGATGAGCTCCAAGCTTTTGATTTTAAGATAGAGCATTGAATTTTGGCATTCTTAATTTTTTAATCTCTATCTAATGGTGTTCAAATCATAACTACACATATGCGTAAAACATGTAAAAAGTTGTTAATAGCTCGGGTCTATGGAGGAATTTCACAATAAATCTAAGTTCATCTAAAAGATAATCTCTTAAAGGTTGTTTGTACAAAAATTTATGAATCAGTGACTCAATCTGGTCAGATAATGTTTTCTGAAAAACCCCTTCTAATTATTTTGTAAAATCACTGTTATGTTACTTTTAGGTACGATGGTCATAATTATGAATAAAAATGGGGGTGTGCCTTTTCTAAAGAACGCAAGTCGAGCGACCACTACACAGTGATTTCCCTACATAACGCCTCGAGATAACTCTACCCGTTGTTAGCATGAATAGAATCTAAAAACAACAAGATTTTCAAAAAAATTAAAGCCAATTTTGGATCAAACTTTGAACTGGAATTTCTTTCAGATTTTCAAAGATTTATAATCAAAAATGTGTAGCATGGTAGAACTTGAGAGCCTCTATCTATTGATACAGCAAATTTTCTTGTACGAATCAATATAAAAAAGTTTTTATTGAGGCAGATATAAGTCTAATTTTTAATTCAATTGATAGAGCATAAAATTTGACGGTCATTCATGTAA
The DNA here is from genome assembly GCA_012064415.1 of Gyrodactylus bullatarudis. Classification (NCBI taxonomy): domain Eukaryota; kingdom Metazoa; phylum Platyhelminthes; class Monogenea; order Gyrodactylidea; family Gyrodactylidae; genus Gyrodactylus; species Gyrodactylus bullatarudis. Next base: position 257,607 of record SSNU01000223.1, read on the forward strand.
AATGATTGTTGAATGGGACTCGAGAACTTTGCAAAAAAATACGAATTTTAATACTCGAATCTGATTGGTTGTTGCATATGGGGAGGTATAAAAACAGAAAATCGCATGGGGTAGAGTAATCTCGAGGCGTTATGTAGGGAAATCACTGTATATCAATTTTTTTATCAGGAATTCAAGAACATTTTGAAACCCAAGTCATGGTACTTTCCTTTACAGTTTCCAATTTTTGATAACCTCAATCACAACGGATCATAATTTTTAGATTTTTAAATATCAATGACATTTTTAAGCTTAGTTAAAAAAGATGTACGATCGCGATGATAGATATCATTGAAAAGAGTTTGATTTTATATATTGTATTGAAATAAACTTACATGATTTTCCAAATAGCTCGACTGTTCATGATGATCAGTGTTGTTGTTTTGGCCATCTACAACTTGAATGTTTGTTGATGTTATCAAATTGTTCTTTTTGATTCTTATTGTCCGATAATGACCGAACCAGAGACGTTTAACAATACGATAGGTAGTTACACATCTTGAAACAATAAGATAAACATCGAGAAATAACAAGAGCATTCTCAAGTGTCGAATTGATATATGGAATTGGTTATGATTGGAGAAGAATGTATTCTGATCTTGAATATCATCCGCTTGAATATTACTTGATGATCGAAAGTATCTGGAATAGAAATTTGAAATAAAGAATATCTGAATTCAAATTCAGTATTTGAAAAAAATCCCGAAGATTTTTTTCGAGATTCGCATTCAATCTTTTATTACGAATCTGAAATTATTTTTGGTTTGGGAGTTATCGATCAAAAACTGGGTAATTTTTGATCCATCTTTGAAGCTACAGCAAATAGAGTTTAGGCGATTGCAAATTTGATTTCTACGGGTAGGATTATTCGCTAAAAGTTATCTTACTTTTAATCTATGACATTGGGAAGTAGGATTTCCAAATAAACGTTTTAAACAAAAATTAATTGTACCTACCTATGAGAGGCTATCCAATCAAAACCCTTTCTTCAAATATTGTAATTTTGAATGTAGTTATATTGGCATGTAAAGACTGATGAGTATGCCTGTAATATAGCGCTTATCTCTTAAAAATTTGGGCATCGCCTTTCATTTAAAAAAATGGTAGACACCATAGCCAAAGTAAAAGATGAAATAACAGTTCATTTGTCAGAAGAAAAATTAATCTTTTGGAAAAAATCAACTATCTTTGAATTAGTATAGCACGTGTTTGACTATTGAAATCTGAATTAAAGATTTCCTTACACTTGTAAAATATTTATTTAGTTAATATAAATTAAAACTGATAGAATTGACCTAATCATAATCAGAGAGTGAGTCCAATGGCCTTTGCAATGTTCAAGATCTGAATTTAATTACAATTAAGGAAATTGTTGCTGACCCGAATGGTTCAACTTTAGTTTCAAATGAAAAACATTTATTTCTAAAATTTATCCGTCATTGTAATCCACGTTCATACCTCAGAGTTGATCTATTACGCCACAGATGACTTGCTAGGACTATAATTCTATGTGGTAAAAGACTCACTCTAACCCTAGAACCATAACTAAACCAAGGCGCATGAAAAGATGAAAAGAAGAATATTCATTTATTAGATGTAAAACCATTATTCTATCAAATCTAGTAAATTTAATATCTGTTTGAAATTTTGCTAAACATTTCTTAATATTATTAAATATTATGAGGCAAATATATTTATTCAATTATATTCTAACAATAATTTAAAAATAGTTATAAATTATCAACTCTGAGGGCTGAGTGTGGATGACAATGACAGAATTTTAGAAATAAATGTTTTTCATTTGAAACTAAAGCTGAACCATTCAGGTCAGCGACAATTTCCTTAAGAATTTTAATTATCTCCAGATCTTGAACATTGGAAAGACCCTCTCTCTGATTATGATTAGGACAATTCTTGATAATCAAATTATTTCTCAACCAGTAATTATCAGTTTCAAGCCAATCAATGAGAAGTCTGCAATTAGCAATAAGGGAACGAAAAGGAAAAGATGCAGTGGGCAGTTACAAATAGATTCTTTCCTTACAAAACGATAATTGCAGTCCTTACCTCTCCCTGCCAACACCAACTCAAAAGTTGAACCTGATCAACCAATCAGAGGATTCCAAAAATGCACTAATTTTCTGTATAAATATCAAGCCGGTGTAAGAGTCTGATGAGAACCGGTGAAATAAAAGCTTTGTAATTACATATTCACTAGTCTCCCAATCCTCTTAATGAATTCCTCATTAAATAGCTCAATAAAGCTGAACCATTCAGGTCAGCGACAATTTCCTTAAGAATTTTAATTATCTCCAGATCTTGAACATTGGAAAGACCCTCTCTCTGATTATGATTAGGACAATTCTATCAGTTTTAATTTATATTAACGAAATAAATTTTTTACAAGTGTAAGAAAATCCATAATTCAGATATTATAACTTATAATTATTTTCATATCCCCTGAAAATATGACTTTAATTGAGAAATCCGAGCCCGCTCAAATTTTCAGAAATACTTTACATTAAAAATTGTTGAAGAATGAATGTGTTAAGATAAAAATATCGTCTGCGATTATTAATCTTGATAATCCAATGAAACAATTACAAAAAACCAAAATCTCTGAACTCTGATTGGTTAGTAATTTTTTTCATTTAAATAATTTTTGAATGGGTCCTACTTTAATTAACGACCAATCGAAAACTGAGTGAGCTTCTTCAGTAGTAGTGTTATGCTATCCAGATTTCTCAATTTTTTCAACAGTCCTCAGACAAAAAAATGAAGCAAATTGATAACATTGTAGGAGATTGGAAAAATATTCTCTTATAAATAAATCTGGTTTTTGGAAATTTTCGTATTCTCATATACAACATTTATATGACCAATGTCCTCATCTTCAAATTCAATAGGATTACTTTGGTTACTATATCATACCAATATACGCTACAGTTTTAATCTAGGACATTTTATGTAGAGAGAATAGTAATTGTTTGTGAATTGTAAAAGTTGAATGAATTCGATTACTACTGAAAAAATTATTTCTGAGGCAAAGAAAGACTATGGTATGCAAAAATATATGTAAAAATAATTTACAAATCACTAAATGACATAGGAGTATGCAATTGTAAGGAAACTAATTTATTTTGTAAATTCTACACACACAGAATGAGAGACGGCAACAACTGGAATATGCAGCATTGCTCGAAGTAAGTAAGCTAGGAGGAAGAAATCTACATTTTCTCTTTTAATTCCCAGAGGAAATTTTTCGATAGATAGGGGTGAAAACATTTTGTTTGTAGTCCTTGATGGGGAAAATAGCTTTACAATTCCAACTTGACCACTCGTACAGTTCATCTTGACATACCGAGAAGTGAAGAGAGTATCAATAACAGGGAAAAAGAACCAAGAAAAAGCGAAAAAGAATAAGCGGTCGATTCGAGTGTATCGTAATTTGATTACACAATGTGCCTTCAGACTTTGCGAGAGAGAAAGAGGAAGGAATAGTTTACATTGTATTCCGCGAGTACTCATAAGTGAATTTATTCTGTTCTATATTGACAATAGTCTATTGTGAAATGTTACCATGGTAATATGATAAATATTCATGCTATTGGTAACATGGAGATACAGGTCCATATTTGATTCAACTGTTTTAATCTATTTCTGGGTATAACTGAAGAACTAAAGTTTTCATTCGTTATGATTATAATGGGAAAAACATCTCTCGAGGAATGATCGAGGTTTTGAGGTTCGAGTGTTATATCTGCTTTATCTCCTACATTGATTAAACAATTTTATTTAGATCTTTATCTAACGGTAAATTTGAATGAAATATTCCAAGTTGAAATATTTTTGAATTTTGGTGAAATCGTAAAACTGATGTTTTTGAATAAAAACTTTGTTATTTGATCGAAAACATCATATTTTCTCTTATGGAATGGTGATTGAGACACACCTATTGCTAGGCTTGAATTTTTCCCAGCAGGACTCAGGCTGGGAAAAAAACACAAACAAAGTTTGAATTTATCATGGAATTTACATGAATTTCTGACTTTGACATCGAATAACTCAAAAACGAATGAATATACACCAAAATGATACTGGAAAAAGTTGTACAGAATTTAATTTTGCGTCGAATGATCTACTTTATATTGCCTCAAGATTGGATACAAAAGATTCAAGGGCATCGAAGAGGTTGCAGGTCAGGATTTTGGTTCAAGTTAAATAGCTCGAAAAATACACGTTCATATTGTAAAATTTAGATTTCAATTAAACTCAAAATATTCTACAGAATGTATTTGGTTTTGTTCACTGGGATAATTTTTTTATACTGTGTTATCAATCAACGAGAAAAATTTTTGAATTTGTTCTGAGTTAGAGTTGAAAACAACGTCAACTTTTGTACCAATTTTATTTCAATGAATTTTACTACGAGAAATGATTAAATTACCTCAACTCAATTGCCAGACCCAATGAAACACAAAATTCCAACCTTAACATTTGTTGATATAGAATCCCAAAACAGTTGTGACGAAGCACACATTCCAGCACCCATGGTCCCCCAGCATGACAATTAGCACACAGACGTAGAAATTGCTAGAACTCGTTTCTTTTCACAACCAGAAAAATCCACCCCATCAAGGAAAAGAAACGCATCAAAATATCACACCAGCAACAAAAAGGAAAGCAGAGGAAAAGGATCCCAACCAACAACAAAAGCATACATGATTACTTCAAGCCGTATACATGAGGAACACACTTCAATCCCTTTGGCAAATCAAAGGTAAATAAAAGCAATTGGCCAGAATTGAGCAGTGTACTTTATTCATTGATAGTTATATATGAATATTTCATGTCTAAGGTGTAAGGTGGAATGAAATCAATTTCTCAACTAATGAAGTTAGAGTTTTTGAAGATTCAATTTGCATAAAAATACGCTTATTTGGGATCAGGATAAGACAAATATTATTTCGAAATCAATAAAAATTCCAAGTTTTAAAAATCAGGTAAATGGAAATTTGAAAAAATTTCATATTTTTCTTGAAAGTGCGAGTTTATGATGAAAAAATTTAGATTTTTGTCTTTCCTAGAATGAATGTTTTTTAAACTGTAATCTTTGTGATACATTTAGAACAGTGCTTAACAGGATTTATAGATCAGAATTAAATATTTATTTTTAAGAATTAATCAAAATAGGAAATACTATCAACTTGCTAGAAATACTCTAGTATAAATAGAATCAATAACACAGTCTTACAAATCAGACTTTATTTTTGTTTTGATTTTTCAATGAAAATATTTTACAGAGACTAATGTATCCTAATTGTGGTAGATTTCTTTCCTACAAGGTGTTTTAATAGGCATAAAATTGAGTTGAAATTTATGACTTTCGAAAAAAAGGTCAATTTTCAACTTGGACTTTAAATAGCTCAGAAACTCTATTGAAAGGCAAAACACTGCAACTTGCAGTCTGCAAGTCAGGTTTTCTATTTTTACAGAATAACTCGAAGAATTTTTTAAGAAGCACATATCTGAAATCAGAGAAAAATTCTCTACAATAGTGGAAAATATCATTGAGTAGAATTTTTCCATGTGAGACATTTGATGGCAATGTAACCTCTAACATATCCATGAAATTTAAGGCTATTCTCGATGAATTTGGGAATTCATGATTTTTACAAAGATCTCATTTTTTCATCAAGGTATCGGAATTTTTGAAAGATTTTTTGGTAACTGATTCAAAATGTACACTTTTACTGATTTGAGAAAAAAAAATTTCTTTTTGGAAAATTTTAGAGACATTTTTGTTGATTTCAAGGTCTGAGAGTAAATAAACGTTTTTTTTCAGGATCATCATCAGAGAAAGAAAATAATTACTCTTATTCATTTAAAAATGATCTTGGATCACCCTAGTTTATCAATTTCCAAGTAGTAAAAATGATCGAAAAATAAGAAGTAGACTTTCGCACGTAAATGGTGTGTTTTTCAAAAAAATGAATAGGAGTAATTATTTGATGATCCTGAAAAATAACGTTTGATTCCTCTCAGACCTTGAAATCAACAAAAATTTTCAACTCAAAGCTTAAAAAAATTTTAAAAATGCGCCATCTCGAATTTTAAAATGTCTCTAAAATTTTCCAAAAAGAAATTTTTTCAAAATTCTTTTTCTCAAATCAGTAAAAGTATACATTTTGAATCAGTTACCAAAAATTCTTTCAAAAATTTCAATATTTTGATGAAAAAATGTGATTTTTGTAAAAATCATGATTTCCCAAATTCATCGAGAATAGCTGTATAATTATAATCTAATAAAAATTCTGATGCTAAACCTTCAATATGTTACCCATATATATCAGATGAAATGACAACGTTCAATCATACATTTCTTCATGGATGGCAGTTTATAAGTTTTATTATTAATCTGTAAAAAGTTATAATTATCTAGCAAATGATTTATTGTACAATGTACAATGTAGAGATAGATTTTTCAAATTTTCGGTTTTTAACTCTAGTCATAATCTGGTTCAGCTCTTTGAGACGGTTCTAATGATGTAGAAAACATGGGTCTAAAAACCTACTTTAGATTGAGACATATCATGTTTAAACATTTTGTATTAACTCTAATGGAGTGAGAGAATTGCCTAATTATCATTTATTCACATTTTTTTCGACTTTAAGCTTTAATAACTTCGTGGAGATGATATTAAAATCATTAATGAACTAAGAATATAAAAAATCAAAAAGGAACCCAAAAAGTCTTGTAATAAAAAAGTTTACTTGGAAGTAGTGAGATCATTTTTGGGTATTAAATGTCAAAACTTTGGCTCTATTATGTCACTATCTAAGATATCATATCTTTCAAAAATTTGAACTGAACATGAAATAGTTTGCCATGATGTGGAACTTGTGCGGCTTGGCAGTTTGAAATTATCAAAATTAAATTTTTTAAATCTACCCCTACATTGTACATAGTTCCTAACGTGAGATAGAACAATTAGGAGAATTATTTCCTTATTCAAAACTAATGAATGGTAAACAATAGAATAATGTACTTTAGAATACTGAAAAAGCCTATCTTTGTCTGGAACTCTGTAGGAAAAAAATCTTTTCTTTGGGAAAATAATTAACTGTGGTTAATAGGCTAGGGTTTTGCATAATTTTAAAGCGTGAAAGTCATTCTCCATTATGTCATTGCCCATTTTTCCCACAATGTCCCACGGACATGATGAAAAAACAAAATTAACCATGAAGCCCCTCATGATGATAAGATTGCTATTTTTGAAGATAAAACTTAAGAAACTCATTGAATGGCCAAGATATTCCGGATTTTAGTGATTGTGTAGTAAAAATTCATTGAAAATTGAGCGGCGATTTGAAAAAAATTGGATTTTTAAAACCGGATGACATAATGAAGAAGCAATATGAATAATATACAATACAGAATAATGCTTAGAATTTATAAATCTATCAGAAAAGTTGGTCCTAATATGAGGGTAAAAATTTCACCCTAGTTGACCACTAGTAGTTAGTGGTTAATGCTTCAAAGATTTACTTAACAGTTATTTCTATCAAATATCATGTACTTATTATTATTTATCTTAGCTTCGAAAAATTCTATTTTTACAACCCATTCGATTGAAAAAACTATTCCAATAATAGTAGCAAAGATCTCAGCTCTATCATTCGTCAAACAGTAGATATAGTAGTTCAGAAAATTTGGTTTATTCCAAAATATTCATTTATTTGAAAACATATTTCCAAGCCTCAAAAATAAAAAATGATCGTATCCATAGAATTCAAGTATGCGATTGACTGAACTCAATTTACCTAAGCTTCAAATATTGCCTATTTTTAGATCGAAATATGGCTCAATTTTTTATCGAATAATTGCATCTAATCAAATGTAATAAGGGTATTCATGAAAAAGGATGATTCGAGTCATGAAAAAAAATCTTCTTAGACTTAACCTTCGTCGTGGGAATAAAACTTCATTGGAAAGTCAATACAGATGGGGTCCACAGAGACCCCATTTCCAGGGCGAGGGCTAAACCATTCAAGCCCCTGTGGGTCTTATATGAAAAGGGTAACTTTCTCAAGCCATAATTCTGTTTTAAAGAAACTGAAAATAATTTATTGACAAATTTTCTGAAAGAAGAACTAATTCTTTTTTTAAATGAGCTATAGCTTATAGAGTTAAAATATTTTATTGAGAAGTTATGAAAACTGAAATGACTTGTTTTTGAAAAAATATTAAATTTTCGTTGTTTTGAAAATCCACTCACAGAGATCGAAAAGATAGAGACTTTTATCGAGAAACCCAAGCCGTAGAATTCGAAAATGTGATCAGTGATCACCTTAAATTCATCTCTCGAAATAAAAAATTTAGCGATTTTCAGGGTCTAAAACTAGTCATTTTTGAGCCAATAACTTGAAGAGTTTTTTAAAACTAAAGGTTATCACTGATATCCAAAGTTATAAATGCATTATTGCATATTTAAAAAATTATAAATGCATAAAATTGCAATAAGCTTGAGCGTTGAAAAAACTAAAATTTTTATAAAATCATGCCTAAATAATGAATCACTATTGACAAAGTAAATTTCTTGATTGAATCTGATGGCTGAACCAAATAGTGTATAATCTCAATAATGTGTATTATATATATTGTATTGTAGGGCTTAACACGACAAAAATATCTCGACCAATAAAATTCAAGCACGCTCTTTAGTCACAATCACGCCATTCAAATCTGTCAATCACACATGGTAAAAAACATGAATTGACTTCCCATCAAGTTCTTGAGTATAAAAGATTATTTCCTCATGGATTTGAAGTGACAGCAGATAATAACATTTACGTGTTGCACTTCAATGAAAATGTTTAAATAATGATGATTATACTACTAGTTAGTCAAAACTGAAAAAAATCATAAATGCATTAAAATGCATTTTTTCATGAGTTAAAAATGAGTTAAGATTTAATTTTCATAACTGCATATTTTTGAGGCCCTAGTTATCAGCGTATTCTTAAACCATATATCTCAGCGATGTACCTTGAAAAAATTTTCCCTAGGTCTTTAAGGGTTAATTACAATTATGAAATAAGGATAGAGAATATTTTCTTAGTTAATACTTACGATGTTATTAAAAGATCTTCAGTTAACAAATTCGCATCATCGACTGTGATTTTCTGAATATTCTGAATAAAAGAACTTTTCGAGAATGAATCCGAACTGTACAAATTACGAATGAATTTCAAATTTTGTCCATATTCATCGGAGAGGATAGCCTTTTCAATTGAATCCTTTGATATGAGCTTTCTCAGTGATGGTAGTCGGCCGAATTTTTCAAGAAAGCTTAAAATATACCAAAAATTTACTAAAATTGGACTAAATATCAAGAGAATTTATGAGGCTCTAAAAATAATTGCGTTAAAAAAACTTTAGATTAATCATCAGCATATTCACAAACCATATGATAGACGAAAGATTTAATGCGAGTCTCTCTGTGATAACATAAATTCAAACGATAAATCAGTGCATAGAACGTTAGATTTAACATCATTTTTTTCAATATTCTTAAAATATATCCAACCTTGTTAGATAAGAAAATTCTGAGCACAGATTTGGAATCTGCTTCGTTTTTTATGTTAAGTTTTACATCTAAAGTTCATGAGCTGACTACTACCCGTGTAGCTGAATAATATATTGGGGGTAGTTTCTGAAAAGCAATTTTTCAAAAATTCTAAAGTGCCAGTATAAATATTATTTATTAAATAATCACAGGATTCTAGGAGCGTAATTTCTCTTCGATAAAACCTTTTTCCAGGGATGTTGACAGTTCATTGAAATTTCAATATTTTAGAAACATTACAAAATGATAAAAGAACACAATGGTTAAAAGTTTAATTTCTCTAAACAGTATTGAGAGTATTTCGAAGTGAACCAATACATACATAAGTGAAATAAGTTATAAATAATTTTAATTTCCTTATTAATATTAGTTTCCTCAAAAACAGAATGGATTCATATGATGATATCTTACTAACCTCTTTTCAATATTTTTATACGTGAATAGAATATGAATGAAATCTGGATAGCCAAAGTATTCAATCATAGATATGAGCGAGGTAAAATTAGCCCCCTTGTGATAGTTGAGCTCTGATAAAATCTCTGATGCTTTGTTGACCATGATGATGGAATCTGATTCATAGAGTTTATGACTGCGTCGCATTGGGCCAAGCCATTGATTTTTTGTGAAGAATTCTTGGATAAGGGGAAACTGGTACTGGAGCTGAGCATTCATGGGACTTTTGATTGATTTCAATAGCTAGAAATTTAATGAAGATTTTTATTAAACTTCAAATCACTATTTAATCAGTATGTATATCTCTTTAGTTCATTGACAAATTTCAAGTAATTAGTGATTAGTAGAGCCTCAAAAAAGTACTTTTTAGTCTATTTCTACTCTAAATAAAAGACTGACTGAGTTGCTGACTAAAGAAAAAATCTTTCCATCTTATCCCAATTTAAAGTTAGCTGGTACTATTTCTGCACTAAATTGTTGTCCCGGTACTTTCTTGTACTATTTTTCTGAATTAAGTCTCAGAGTAAAGCATTCTTCAACTAGTAAACGACCAATCAAAATTTTCGATGAATGGGTAACTAGATTCCTAAGCTAGCAGTATTTCATCGTGTAAACTGATAGCAAGTCAAAAATTATTCCATAAAATTTAAACTATAAAGATTTAATTTGTAAAATATGCGCTATAACAGTTAAATTGTGATAAAAAATTTGACAAAAAATCAGATATTTTGATGATACAGGATTTGAATACTTCAAAATTTTGCAAGAATTTACTGTGAAGTACTAATTTTTATTGAGAATCTCTTAAATTTTCTTCAAAGTACTCTATTCTCTTCTCATTTTTCAGTTTATGAGATACTGTATTATTTTCAAAAAAGTTGCAAAATTTTTAGTATGTAGAATTTTTTTTAGACTTATTCAAAATGAAATTTCTCTTATTTTAGCCTTATAACAATTCTGATTGGTCAAAAGAAGTTTTTATTTGAAAATTCTCCTAATTTTGTATATCCTATTACAGAAGCATGAGAGATATTGGCGTGATAATGTTGAAAAGTACTGAAATTTATGACTTTTGCATCGTCGACGTTAATCACGTAAAATCCAGAGTTTCGATAATCTTGTAGCTGATCTTTTAAACTAAACTCTACAGTCCCTTCAACTTCCAATGGATCAACCATTCTTATTGGTTATTTTCTCACTTGTCCATACTCTGAGATTATCATGTTAAATGATTCATGTACAAACTGACAAATTAGGTGTAAATATAATCAAAGAAATATCTTAATGGATAGATATGAAGGCATTTGGTTGTTCTGATAGTAGCGTATTCTAATTAAAAGAATAAATTATTCAGTAAAAGGAACGATTGATTTATTCGATTTTCTGATAGAAAGATTCAGTAGAAGGATATATTTTTCGGTAATAGAAGGAAGTCAAATTAGATGGAAAATTGTAGTTCCTCCTTATTTTTATACAAATCATTACATTATCCATCATTTCATCTCGCTTCATTTTTTTCATCTCATTCTGAAAAAAAATTGCACTAATTTCAAGTTTCCTTAATTTTCAAAGAATTTTCATCATTTTCTATGGTTCAGGATTGTTATAAAGAGTAGGGTGAAATATCTTTAAATACTTTTAACGAAAATATTAGCGAGATAAACTTTAGTTATAAAAAATTTTAACTTTTTAAAATAAGCACTAACACGAGATTATTTGGTAGATAATAAACCCGTAAGTTAAAGATTTTTTCCAAATCTTTTCGAAATATAATTAAGTCAAAAACTTACAGAATTGAGAAAATTCGTCCAGGTTTGATTGTGAAACCCTGCCATAGTCTCATCATCAATAAGAGCCCAGGTGATGCCTTCAATATTGTCAGCATTCTCAACTGGCTTTTGCAATATTCCCTTCAATCGTTGCAGAGCTTGGCTGTCATCTGAATTTAGGGAAGACTGTCCAATATCCTTAATGAAATCTTCGTTGCTTGAAATATGCCGAAGGACTGACTTGGAGAAACTTGACAATAACGTGTTAATTTGATTACGTCTCTTGTAGGATTCATTCTCACATTGTTTAATGCTCTTAGAAAGCCAGGATTCCTGGAAATTAATATGAAAGTCATTCAGCTTTGAAGTATTTGCACTATTATTAAAGAATTCAAAATGAGAAAAAATATATTACTATGCTTAGATAAAATATCAGAGTTGCATCACTATGTGATCTAAGACCCTGATTTTGATCGGTCGCTTACAAGTAGACAAGTTTTTAGAGTTCTTTTGAAGGAAAACCTTAATGTTCTTATGAAAAAGATTTTTTGTATAAATTGATGCTTTCAAACAGCTCTCTGATCCTTACAATACAGCTTTTTCTCACACTTCAAATTTTACCCTCGAAAACACGAATTAAATGGAAAACCAAGTGCACCAATGAAAGTAAATAATTTGATATATTTATATATTATTTACGATATATCACGCCCCAGTTTCTTTGGACTGGAGTGGCCAATGAGTTTCGCAACTGACTGTAACTCCAAACATTTTTCCAAATAAAAGGGAATTCCAAAATAAAATACTTTGATATGATTGGTTATTCTGAGGGGTTGATGAGTAAGAGTGCAATTACTGAGTCATACAGATCAGATGAAGACAAATTTAACAGGTGAGTAGGAGTGAAAAATTCATAAATATTTATCTAAAAGCAGTCTCACCTGATCTTATTTTTAACAATTCTAGAGTTTTATTTAACCATATATGAATTTTTTCATCTCTAAGCCAGAACCTGAATCTAAGTTATTGGTCTCTTCCCTTAACAGGTCCTTTCTTTCGCAACTTTCGAATTTTTGTCTGATGTTGATCCCAAATGACAGTATTAGAATTTCCAAAAACACTTCGGAATTCAAAAAAGGTCTAATTATTGCCAGATTCAATTTTTTAATTTATTTTAACTCATGGGGAGGATTGTGGAATTAAACCTATTTTTTTGAATTAATCATAGTAGAATCTGATTGGTCAGAGTGAAAAAATTAATTTTATTGTTAAATCTTCCTTGTTTTTCTTGTCAATTATTACAATGATACTTGTTCTTTCGGCATCCTTATTCTTTTTAGGAAATCGTCATCTCTAAAAGTAAATTATGTAATAAGGAAGAGAGAGAGAAGATAGATTTGGCATTTTATCCTCGACTAACTACAGAATAGTAAATAGTACTGGTTGATATTACACAGTGTAATACAATGAATAATGGTAATAGGGAAGGAAAAAGATTTTACGGTTTATCTCCGTGTGTGTTTAAAAGGGAAATTTTCTCCATTTTTACTCTCATCATCTTTGTTATTACAATGTAGTTTTTTTCAGTACAGTATCTACAATACGACATTACGACATGTAACGACAATGGAAAAGAAAGTATCATTTTCAGGAAAAAAGAGGTAGTTTCAAGAAGAAGTTTTAAGAGTACTTGGAATAAATGTAGAGTTATGATAAATCATTTAATTTTTTAATAAAAAGTTTCTTTTCACATTTTCCTACAGCATGCCCCCCATAATGAGCTAGACCTAATTGACATGAAGATGAGAATTTACTTTTTTTACAAAAACTCAGAATTTTTCTCAGGAATGTCAGGAAAAAATTTATTTTTCAAATTCCATGATAAAATCAGCTAGTAAGTTGTGGAAATTAAAAAAATTTAATCTGACCAAAATTAGGCTGTTTTTCAAATTTCGAAAATGTACCAAATTTCCACTTTTTCAACTTTTGAACCAAAAATTTTTATCGATTTCGATGATTTGAAGCAGTTAAGTAATGATATTTGGGATCAACATTGAACGAAGAATTCGAATTGGGCCATGGAGGAAGAAAGGATTCTAATGTTTTCAAGAAAAAGTTGAACTTTTAAATTTTGGATTATTCCATATCAGGATAATCAATGGAGTCAATTTTTCGATTTATCACAATAATAACGAATTTCTGTGATTTCCTGCAGCCGAATTCGAGTTCTTCGTTCAATGTTGATCCCAAATATCATCACTTAACTGCTTCGAATCATCGAAATCGATAAAAATTTTGGGTTCAAAAGTTGAAAAAGTGGAAATTTGGTACATTTTCGAAATTCGAAAAACAGCCTAATTTTGGTCAGATTAAAAATAAACTTACTAGCTTATTTTATCATGTAATTTGAAAAATAAATTTTTTCCTGACATTCCTCAGAAAAATATTGAGTTTTTTGTAAAAAAAGTAAATTCTCATCTTCATGTCAACTAGCTTTAGTATTTCTGACACATCAGGGAGAATACGGGATCATAAACGATTTGCATGATAATGTTTAGCAAAGAATCTCACATCTATCGGGTTGGCAAAGATCGTGGAAATATTGTATTGAAGATAGTGAACTTTAAATCATCTTCATGTACTTTTGTAAAACATTTTGAGCTTGGAAAAATAAAGCATTACAGTTATTTTACGAAATTAATGGACAATTTTTCGATATTAGAGGAGACGTTGACAAAATTAGTGTGTAAAATGTTACGCAGATTCCAAAAATTTTTTAAGTTGCTCAGTTTTTGCGCAATTCGCGAAAAACCGAAATAGCACAATTTTCATAATTGGGACTTGAATAAATCAATTTTTCGACTTGATCCTTAGACATTTTAGAGTCAAATTTGATATCATTTAAAAGAGCGTAAAATTTTCTATATGATGCTTATAAGTTCAAACGTGCTTTTGAAATGGATCATTCTTAAAATTGGTCTTAAAGTTGAAAAAAATGCCCTTTTTTGTTTTTACTCTTCAACAGGCTATATTATTTTGCGAAAATCTCAAATTAAAATCATAATAATCATGCAATTACTATTTGACAGTGAGAAAACTAGATGGCTCTCTTAGTATTGTGAAGAATTTGAATTTTTCAAAAGAGAATCCATTTCTCAATTTAACTGTATATGATTTCTAAAATAAACAAACTTAAATAAACAAGATATTTATTACTCGTTAAGGTTTGATTAATATGAGTGTTTGAAATCCAAAAGCATTTGGCGTGTTAGTAAAGAAACTTAACGTTATTAGAGCAATCAGTTTTTAACAGGCTATTTTTGTAATAAATGGATGATTTAAACACCAAAAAAATTTTCTGATTCTAATGAACTATTCGTCTTCTAAATCATCTTAATGGCACCCCGTCAAAATCAAAATGTCTTCTAATTTTTCCAAAATTTTTTTTATTTTAAATCACTAAAAGCGTTCCTTTAGATTCGGTTACCAGAATAATCTTCAGAAATTTTTGATATCCTGATGAAAAAATGAGATTTTTGTAAAAATTATGAATTCCCAAATTCATCGAGTATAGCTGTATGTCTATTGATCTGAATTTCAAGAAGAATCTTCACCCAAGTCCTTATTTGTCATGGGTTTTGGTTCTTGATAAAAGAGGCGTCTCAAAAATTCTACACTTACAAATGAAAGGAGTTTTTATAGTTTATTCAACCTTTGGTAGGAATAAGCGATAGAGAAGATAAGAAAAAGAGGGGAGAGGCTGGTTAGGATTCTGGAATGAAATCTTAGTTTTTAGTTTTTTGTAATCCTCATCATACAGTGAGTTGCATAGATAACGCCTCGATAACAATCAGTACTCAGGAATAGTCATGAATAAAAACACTCATGAAAAACACTTAAACAGCTATAAAGGACAGATTTTACAAGATTGTAACCATAATTGCAAAATAAATATCATTCAGCATAGGAAGGACTAGCCATGACTGCAATTATTAATTTTGAACACAGGAAAAAGGGTTCATAAATCAAGATAAATATCAATTGCAAAAAGGAACCAAAAGTGAACTAAATTTCAAATTCAATGTAAAAAAGTAACCAAAATTGTAATTTGGCCTACCACTGTCACCATATCTGCAAATGGGAAGGTCCGAGTCACCAATTTTGCAAATACCCTTAATCATTAATTATACCACTAACAAGAAAAATCTCAAAATTAAGCCTTGGTCCAGAATCGAATCTTAAGCATAGCTCTCATTGGGCAAGCACTCAGAAATCTAGTCCAACTGCCTATATTATGTATTGATAATTTTTGTTTAAGAAATTTCACAGTGTTATAGTTACTATAACTATCGGGAAAATATTACCTAAGCATCTTTAGGGAGAAATAATTGTAGATATACTCAAGACAAAAGGACTACTCAAAACTCTGTGAACTTATGAGCAAGAATTTTTGTTTTTTTACTTTGAGGAAATACAACTACTAAAATAGCAAAGGAATAGAGATCAAAAGGCAAAATTCAAAAAAAAATCATATCCTTTTGTTTGTTGAGCATGAGAAGTGATAGGGCCTCATTTCATCTATTTCTTCTCCTCCTTCTACCTCAATATCGCTCAGATCTATCCTCTCTCCTAGCTGTAGTAATATTTCCTTTTGCCTACTCGGATATGAGAAATCTTTGTTGGATTTATATATAGAGAGAGAGATATATAAATAAAAAGCGAGAAAGGAAAGCATAACTATATATACAGTATAGCAAGGGAGCTAAGAGAGATGGTGTATTCTCATCAAATTAAGCCATTGCCATCATCCTTGTTTGTTTTGAGTAGTAGATACTGTACCTCCTAATCTGCTCAAAAAAAACATAATAGCATGAGAAATTTTTGTATTTTTCCCAATTTTTTCTTTCTTCTTCTCAGCTGTTGTGGGTCTACTCAACTGGGATTGACTCAATTCCCAATTGGAAATAATGTATATACATATACTCTTTTTTTCATATGAATTAGAGGTATGCATTTGGCCAGAAGATATGGAAAAGATTGCAATCTTTGTCCTTCCTACTGCTGTGATCTTCTTCCCTGAATCTGTAATTTTAGAAGAAGAAATTCTGTTCTACAATTTGTTTCCCGTCTTTGTATAGTAGGGAAATAAAAATTCTTCTTTTATCAGAATAGTTAATGTATCATGAAAATAGAGAAATTGTGTTTAAATTTCACATAGTCTTTGGATAAATGCGATCGGACCAAAAGTTCACTAGACAACAGAGTACTGTGCGAATCTCTTTGATGAGGGGAAAGTTTAAAAAGAAAAAAATTGATAGTTTTATAATAGAATTCATTAAAACCCTTCGAGTCTTTGGTCATCCAAACGTTTCGACGATCATTGTCTAATGAGCTTAAGAAAGCGGGTTAAGAAAATGATCTTCGAAAAGTTTGGATGCCCAATAGAATACCAATATTGACCCTAGTTTTAATAGATTTCGTTATTGAATTTTCCCTATGATCCTAATAAAAACCAGAAGAAAGCCAAAACAATTTTATTTAAATTAATTATCAAATTTTCATCTTGTTAAATTTCTTAAATGATCAGAAACCAAGTATGTGGTTGGTTTAACGTTAAAGCATGCACTATGATTAAAGGTTCAGCTATCTGGAAAAGCTATTGTTTAAACCCCTTTTTTACAAGTAGTATATTTCTTCTGATTATGAATACGCCGAGGGCAAATCTTTAGAGAGTTATTTTCTAGTCTATGAAAGAAATTGTTTTTCTACAGAGATGGTTTCACAATTTTTAGAGAAAGATTATTTTGAAGATTTTTCAAGGGTTAAATGAAACTCACATCTGTTTCAGAATTTGGGGGATTATAGAATTGATAGTTATCCTTTTGTTGGCTGTAGGCTGGATATTGATTTTGAGAGAGTCCAAGTTGATTCAGGTTAATACTGGACTGGTATTGTAATGATAAAATAAGGGATAATATTACACTGGCTGTGAATAGGAATGTATAAAAGACTCTAAATATGAGATAGGCAAGTGTTAATAATTTCCTTAAACGGCTTGTTTCAACTTTTAGCGGATAGAGGCTATTGTGTTGAGTGTTGAGGGCAATTTCTATTTTTCGGCGAGTTGAAGATGATTGAATACGACAAGTCTTTAGTAGACACAAGGTTATCAAGAAGAAAAGATAGATTAAACCAATCAATAAGATCACAGGTATGTAGGATAAGTTCATGATGAAAGTCTCACATCACATAGCACTATCGATACATGGTTTTATGGTGTTGTCTATCGATATTTGGAAAATATTTCAGTTATGTTGAGGGATGAAAAATAAATTCTACTTGATTCATAGCTAGCCGGAATTTCATTGGATGATTTTTCTTAATCTGCCTTTATTGAAATGTGATTGGTCGATAACATATTGGCCATATTAGAATACTATTGAATAATTTTCACTTGGAAAGAATGATTATATTTTAAATACTTTATCAAACTACTAGTAAGTACTAGTAATATATTAATTTTAATTCTTGAAAATCGATTTATAAGATAAATTTACAATCTGCAGCGGAATGACAAGATGATCGAGGAGAATAGAATATATGGAACTATTTTTTGTGTTTTTTAGAAGGGATTTCATGAAAGAATAGATGCAATAGGGACAATTCTCCGTCCAAAATGGGAGGCCTTTAAGGTTAGCAGGCTGTTAGAGTATTTTCTGGGAGAAAAGAACCATTTATTTAGTATGTACTCCTCAACTTAATAATGTTTGAAAATCTGTGTCAATAGTATTACGTTGAGCGTGTGACAAGATTTTTAAGCTGTTATTCTAAGTGACATTTTAACGAATGAAAAAAGTTTAAGCATTAACTTATTTACAGCTATTATAGAGTTTACTTGATTCGTCACAATAGCGAAAAGACTAATTCAAGAGTGAATTAGCTTGTATCAACTGAAATAGAATTCAACTATTTTGAGCTAATCAAGACTGGATGAAATCAGAGCACTTGAATCATAAACTTGAAGTCTATTTAGATGTTAAAAGACCTCGAGTCACTGATAATACGATAAGAAAGTTTTTATTTTCAAAACTTGGCGAATGCCTTCTTGTTTTTAGAGGCTGTACCCTTGACAACCTTAATGAGGTTGAATGATACAGTTTTGCTGAGAGGTCTGCACTCGCCGATTGTGACGAGATCTCCTACTTGAACGTCTCTGAAGCATGGGGACATGTGGACTGAAATGTTTTTGTGTCTTCTTTCATACCTCTTGTACTTTTTAACAAACTTGAAGTAATCTCTTCTGACGACAATGGTTCTGTTCATTTTCATCTTAAGAACAGTACCAGTAAGGATACGGCCTCTGATTGTTACAGTACCAGTGAATGGACATTTTTTATCGATATAAGTGCCGTATATAGCTTCATTAGGAGTTTTAAATCCAAGACCGATATTTTTGTAGTACCTGGCACCCTTCTTGCCTTTAAGTACTTGTTTTTGGAAAGCTTTTTCAACCTACAAATAATAAATTAGGAGTTACTTGTTCAGCCATGCTTATTGATGGAAAATCAAAATTTGTATCAGATCAAAACAAACAATAATTGTTAAAAATATCTTAAGTGAGAATAAATTCGTTTTTTCATTTGTAACAATTCAAAAAGAAAATTTTCAAGATGATAGAAAAATCAGTGAAAACTTGTGTTACAGCTATCGTATGTCTTATTAATTACTTTAGAAATCCATAAAATTATTACTCATAGAAAACTTGAGCAAAGAATTCCAGTTAAAACTCAATACAACGTCTATAGTTGGCACAGACAGCTCATGTGAAGTTGTTATACCAGATATTGTAATCTAAAATTTACTCACATTTTAGTCTTTGGCTCCTATACAAGCACAAATTGTTCACAAGTATCCTGATGTTTGCTATATCAATGTGAAGGATTCAAATTCCATTGCAAAACGAAATTCTTTGTTTTGTCGACCAAACTTTGATTACGAACTCAGAAACGATGACATTATTCATCTAGGAAAAATATCCTTAAAAGTTTTAATAGGTTATGATTCTGAAGATCAAGACGAATTTTACGATGTGATCCCAGTAACTAATGATAGAGTCAATGAAATTCAACCTAATTCTGATGCCTTCACATTTGAAGATTTTGTCCCAGCCACTCAAGTCACACAAGAAATGTTGGTTAATCCATCGCCAATTAAAATTGATTTTGATACATCGACATTGGTATGTTGGTAAAATTTTATAGATTAAAATAGTCTTGCAAGGTTGTCATTGAAAAAGATAAATATCTCGACTCAGTTGTCCAAGAATCTGTTATTGAAAGTGCCAAAAAGTCGAAACTTGTACGTCTGATTCATCTTACCTCTTCACTTAGTCACCTAGCTTATTAAATTCTAACATGATCATTCCCGAGAGTCCCACTTGTCTTAACTCTTCGCAAATCAAATCAGTTCCAGTTTCCATTCCAGATTTAATTTCAGACAATTCGAAAGTATTACACGTAATTATTTATTTAATTTATATTTAAAAATAAATTAATTAAATCTTTTTGCTTAGTCTGAAACTGATCAGAGCATAAAAATTGAAGATCCCAACTTTTCCCTCGATATCATACCACAAACTCAACAGGATTCTAATGAAAATATCGAGATTAATCATTTTTTGAATAAATCTCCTGTTGGATCTCTCACAAGAGATGGATCTATTCCTTCTCTCAAGTCGCCAGTGAGTAAATATTGCTCAAATTATCGTCAAAATGTCTATGTTAAATTTGATATTTACCCTTTTTATTTAAATTATTTTTAGATTAATCGAATCATGAGTCCCTCACAAGTGGCTACTCCAATATCTGTATGTCTCATTCTCTGATTTTACATTTTAGCGTAAAAGTTCAGCTTCCAATTCTCTTATTTCTCCAACCCAAAAAGAATCTTCCATTGTCGTAAGTTTTGTTTGGCCTAATTTTGATTTATTTCTTAGACTTACTCACCTATCATAAATTTTTCCACAACAAGTGCTGCCTCAGTGTCAAACATTTCAGCCAGTTCAAGGCCAAACTATCCAATTGTAAGTAATCTTAATCTGTATCCTTTTTACAATATATACTCATGAATTTCCAGAGTTTTTCTCCCATCATCACCCCATCCACAGAGACAAAGAAGCCTGCTACTACTCCACAAAGGACGCCAACCTCTCCTACTGATAGAAATCAATCTCAAACTATTGTGAGTACTTCAAAACTTATTGACGCCAGTCATATTTCTGAGCAAAATATTGATACAAGTTTAGTTTTGAGCTAACATGCAGTGTTTAGTGTGAAAAAGAAAAAAATCACCTAGACAAGCCTCAATTTTAATAGCTTGATAATCAATTTGATATCTGATTAATACTAAGATAAGAGTAATCCCTTATTGTTCATTTTTTCTATTTTGAAACGCATAGATGATGCAGAATATAACAAAGAATTTCAGTGGGTAAAGTCAGAATTTTGAAATGAACTCAAAAATTCAATCTTTCAAGTTTATTTTTGTTCTGTAAATTATCATGAATTGATCCAAATATTCTACATTTTTATTAGGAAAATAAATCGAATAGTTCCCTGCCCAAATCACCGTGTCTAGATGACTTTATAAATTCTTCAACTCAAGTTCCAAACAAGAAGACTGTCAAATTCCTCTCTGCCTCACCTATCAAATCCAATTCATCAGTGGCGGATAATGAATTTATCGCCACTTCATCTCAGATTCCGAATAAGCCCACCAAATTAGTCAAGTTCCTACCAGCTTCTCCAATCAAACCAAGACCCATTGAGGAGCCTGACACAGAAGTCGAGTCTATTGCAGACTCAATTCTTGAAACTCGAAAGTATTCCTTCCGAAGGGTGAGGCTTTGTCTTTCTTTCAGTATTTATTACTTCTCTTGACCATTTTTTTCAACTAGCATCGTGAGAGCATGTTTGTACGTCCTCCGATAAAGAAGAAAAATCAATTACCCAGGAGAGCTAGCCTCTCTGATTTGAATCGGGCTGGCGAGGAAAGTCCGACCAAGAAAGGTCTTTTGAAATCCTCGTTCAAAGATCCTAATCATTTCGCAATACCTAGTCCTCAAGTCCTCAAGGTAAGATGAAGCCATATACTGAATGTATTTTATCATAACTACTTACAAGTAAACACACAAAACTATCATCAATTAGTTTTAATCATGATTAATGGGATTCATGGAATACAATTGTCGTACATCAAAATGATTAAACGCATTTAGAGCGTATTCAGAATTTTTTTTGCTCTCTCAAATCGATTTCCCACAAATCTTCTCTCCATTCACTGAGTTCATTCCACAGGGAGAAGAAATATTAATCGATTACATTTTCCATAGTCTCTTTTTGTCTATAATTCCCCCCTCTGATTTCTCATTTGATTAGCTTGTAAAAAATACGCTTGAATTAAATTCAATGGGGGCCCACATTTTGTTTATTTATACATCACTAGAAAAAAGGGGTCCTTATCCCTTTTTAGCCATAATGCTACCTGATGTATTTATTCTAATTTACAGGATGTAATTTATTTTGATTTAAAAAATTGTTTTTCATGTAGAAAAAAAAGGACTTAACACAACAATCTCCCTCCGCAATGGAACAGACTAAGCTAGATCCAGTCAAAATTCTTAGCCCCATGGTAAGTATGAAATTTCATTTTTCTTTTTTTATTTAATATTGTAATTTTACTATTCTTATTCATTAAGGATACCAAAAAGAAGATAGAAATCCAATGCTCTGATTCAGTAAGTTCATTGAAGAAAAATATTTTCAATCGATAATATTTATGTCTTTTGATAATTTGAAGATCTTGTATTTTAATTCAAAAATTCACCACAAAATGGATACCATTCGTATGTATGTATGTGTCTGTATGGAGAGGGGAGAGCTTTAAAACCATGATTAATAATAATCATCCTTCATACTTTTTCATCTCTATTCATTTATTTAAAAGTGCAAACTTCTTTATTCGATATTATTGATCCTTGTGCTTTACACTTTTCCCAATTACAAGAATTCTTAACATACAATTCGACCTTTTTCCCGTCAAATTCATTGACGAAAAAATTTTTTTGACTTGAATCTACTAGCCGAGCTAAATAAATTAATCACGAAATTTGCCACGCATCGTCTCAAGTTTTTTTGATAGCCAAAAATATTTCCTAAACTTTGAATTATCTTTTTGATTAATAATCTCAAATCATGAATCAAAATCTGCAGTCATCTCAAATTCAAATTCATGTACAACCAATGTAGTTCACACAATATCTTGTTTATTTTTTAGCTAATTAACGTTATTAGTTTTCAAATAAAATATCAGCAGAGTTTTTTCTTGTTGTAGGTTATTCGTTGAGACTATTTTATTATCGTGATAATCTGTTTCTACGACAGATACTTCATAGCATGAGGTTTTTTTCTCTTTATAATTTGAATCGATATTTTATTAATGAATTTTTTATCATTTCTTACTCGTACTTTGTAGTGTTTATTATTGAATTTTTATTCTCTTCTCTGATTGGTCTAAATTTCCAAAGGCTCCCATTGGTTATATTTTCGGTTTTGTTTAAAGACCAGGAAAATTTCTCTCATCTTTACTTAGTAGAAATTTTCGTATGTTTAATTCTCTCCCACAAATAATAATGGAAATTATTGAATTCAACATTTCTGATGACAAATTCTCTCTTTCTATATATATCTTTTCTAGGCTCTTGCCGACGATCTACAGAATAATACAAATTTCATGGTAAGTCCATTTTAACCTCGAATCTTAGAATTATTTAAAAATTTTTCCCAATAGCCGAACAGCTCAATTGATCTAGATAACGGTGATCCAAAGAATGGACCTGTAGAAAGGGATTGTGTCCAATTAGCTGATCCATTTAAAGATTACCTTGAAGATGAATCTGTCAGTGAAACATATTCCGATGATATGGACCAAATCCACAAGAAGAAGAACATGTTCCTCTTGACACCTTTCATCAGGCCAAATAAAAATGTTTGTTTGCGGTATTTTGCCCTACTTTCTGAAAATTCACTTATTCATTGTTTCTTGCAGCGTACTACGAAACTATTACGACCTAAAATATCTGTAAGTTTATATTAATTCTATATCTGTGACTCATCTTTATCTTTATTTATTCAGGTTGCCAAGAATAAGCGGAAGAAATCTTCAATTAGCTCGGCTAATTCCACCGGCACTGATACTGACACCAGCGACGCAGTTAAGAAGAAAAAGTCCAAATTCGAGTCTGATTTTACACTCTCCTCAGAGTCAGATTCTGAAGATGGGTCTCTTGAAAAGAGAAAAGAGATACCTCCTTCTAAATCTAGCTCCAAATCAAAACCTGAAAATAAAGTAAATCATCTCTGGAATGTAAAACACTCATCTTCAACTTGATAATTTTAATTTTTCCCTAGAAAATCAAGGTCAAAGATAATAAAGATGCCAAATCAGAAGATGAAGTGACCACAAGAAAGTCTACCCGTAGGGGAACTCGAGTAAGTTCATTTTAATTCGCGTAAATTCCAATAATCATGCAATGTGCCTAATTTAGAAGCCGATGAAATATTATGATGACTTTAGCATGGATACTGAATCGGAATATGAAGATCTTAACAAATTTGATGAACCCAATTCCCCAAATAAGATAAATATTTCCTCAGATGCTGATATTCCTGTGAGATTTCTTACTTTTATCAAGTACTGATAATTATTTGGGTACTATTAAATTGAGCCTAAAGGAAATATGTGGGCCAGAATACCAAGCCGAAAAATTTGTGAAATAAATAGATTCTACAACTATTATTATCGCACTATTAAATAGATCCTTTTTTTTATTTTCGATGCCAATTTCTAATCTGAACAATCTCCAAATATATTAAACTTGTTAGATCTTAAAATCACCTGCTTAATTTTATTTTCTGAAATTCTTCTTTTTTCTTTGCATATAATTGCAACAATTATCTCCTATTTCAACATGACCAATTTTACCATTGGTCCTAACATTAGTACCAATTTCAATAGCTTTATTAATTATTCATTTCCCAAAGTGATTTCGAGGCTTAATTATCTCTATATTACTCAAGTATTGTTAATAACCATTCCCCTTTACTTTAGATAAGATGTGGAGTTTAATAAGTTTATTATTTCAACCTTGAATCTAATTTATATTCTGTTTATAATCTCTTTGCGACAAATGAAACTAGAGAACATAGATAACCTCTTAGTAGATAAAAAATGTTTTTCTGAATTAGCTTGTCTAAAGTAGCTTTGAAGATTTCAAATATAACTAATGAACGCAAAATCTTTCAGGAATCTTCCCCGGTCAAAGAGAAATCTGAACCTTCAAATAAAAAAACAGCCCGGCGATCAGGAAGTGAACCGATGGTAAGTTTATTTTAACTTAAATACTATAACTAATTCGATTTCGAACCTGATCATCTCTTTGCTAGAGAAATTCTCCTAAAAAATCCAGTCAATCGGATTCGATTGAGGGAAAAACCAAGCTTAGAACTTCCAATAGCGCGAATAGATCTCCAATATCATCACCAAAGGTATGTTTCCTATTACTATTTGGAACAATAATTGCATCATTAATTTATTATTAGCTACAGTTGATTTCTTCATGTTTTCTTAGCAGCTGTTTAGTATATTAACTTTTCCTATTAGAAATCCAAGAAAAGTTACCCAATTAAGAGTGTTCAGATTACTTTGACAAAGGAAACACGAGCTAGTCGAAAGAGTATTTTTTCTAAATCAACCGTGAGTTCAAAATTTCAGATCATTTCAACGATCGAAAATTATCATGTATTTCCGACACAAGGCCAAAGAGAAATCCCCATCAAATGATAAAAGAACTCCCTCAGTTGGCGAGAGACGTTCAAGTAGAAAGAGTGCCTCTAGTACTGATAAATCGGCTACTCCAAAATCATCACCCAAGGTAAGTATATGAGTCAACTGTTTATTTTTTTCCCCCACACATTGGTGTTTATATACACATGTCGCACAGGCAAGCCTAACATGCAGGCCCTCAATTCAAAGTTTGGTAAACAAATAGAAGATTTATTGAAACAAAATTTTCCTAATGTGTGTATCACAGTCCCCTTCTATATATCATTTTCTCATTATCTAGGTAAAGAAAAAAATTTTCCATATCCTTCACAGGCCTTCCTTTTATCTAATCTCGCGAGAAAACAAAATTTTTTTTTCTCAATTCATTCGAATTGGCGAATTTTATCAGTGTGTATTTAGAGCTGTAGTTGTGATGATAAGAATTTACTATTTTCACAGAAAACTCAATATTCTTCTCCGTAAAGTCAGAAAAAATGTATTGAATCCCATGGATTGTTTAAATGAAAGAAAATTTCAGCTCAAAATCAGGCTGTTTTACGAATTTTGCGTTGATGACCAAATAAAGTAAACTATGGAAGTTTCTGTCACGAAAAATTTTAAGAATGATTTTTTTTTTGAAATCGAACATTTTTATTTATATACAGAATTATAAAGATTAATGATTGTACAAATAAGAAAACAGAGAAAGAGTGTTAAATGTGCACCGTGTGGGAGGGTTTGAACCTGGGACCGAGAGTAAAGGGGTCCGAGTGAGAGGTGAGAGAGATACCACTACGCCAATGATGGTCTGATTGAGCTTCTTTTCATATAAATGTTTTTCTCTTCTACAGAAAATCTCTTCAAAATCACCCTCGAAAGCTTCCAAAAGATTATCTCCTGAAGAGAAACGTGGCAATCAACGCACTAGCTCCAGTGTTGAAAAATCAGCATCACCAAAATCTTCACCTCAAGTAAGTATTTCAAGATTATTCGTTCAATACATCTCGATAGTTTTATTTCTTGAATGCAGCCAAATTAACACAAAAATGTTCAGCCCGTCAATTTTTTCATTTCCGGATTTGTCTATTAACTGTACCTTGAGATTGTAATTGAAAATCTATGCTAGGAATAAAAGATTGAATCTAAATCACAAAATTCTTCTACTACTTTGCATACTCTCCAATTCACCCCGATCAATATATTCAGTTGGAAAAATAAATTATGGATTTTTTATTTTCAGAAAAAGTCCCGTTCAGAATCTGTTGGTACAGAGCCAATAAAAGAGCGTAAACCTTTGACTCGTCAATCAATGATAAATAGACCTACAACTCTTGCTACAAGACGTAATGTTAGTCAAGCTTTGAATCTATATTAATCTGTTTGGCTTAGATAGTTTAAATATTCATAGCTCTTCATACGATTTCCAGTTTCTCTTATAAAGGCGGTTAATATGAAGATTGGAATTTATTGTTTTTACAAAATTCCCTGATTCTGATATTAGTAAAGTTTTTCATCTTAAAGTTCAAAAAAATGGAAGTTTTGCGCTAATTTGGAATTTGAAATTTGCCATGCTCTTCTTAAAAATTGATTTTTTCAAAAAATTTTCTCTTCAAATCTGGAAACTAGGTCCCACGTTCTAGATTCCACAAAATCTTGATCAAACTGGAATTCTTAACGAAAAAATTGAAAATTTTGTAAAAACCATAAATTCCCATCTTCATATTAACCAGCTTCTATATTCATTCTTGATATTTAATTTTCAGACTAGAACTCGAGTTTCTCTTCCTCAGACCCTCTCAAAGCCAATGCCAAATCCAGCACCTGAGGTAAGTATCAAATAATCATAATCTATATTAATAAGTTCACCTATTATTTGGATCATCTTTCATTTTCTGAAAATTTTTTTTTGAAAAAGAGGCTATTAAATCCTTTTTGTTATTCAATTTTAATTATCAGTGTGCACTCTGCACTCATTAACCAGAGTCCCCATAACCTTTAAAAATTTTTGTTCAATATTATCAAAAGAAATTTCCGTTCAGTCTTAGCTAACCAGAAGTAAATTTCAGTTGTGTACATACATTAAGGATTTTACAGGCGATTTCTTTTAAATTAGCTCAATTCTGTAAAAGTAATTTCATATTCGAATTCTAGCAACAGATTAAATTCCTCAATGCATTTTTCTTAAATCTAATCAATAAACATTGGGTATAGATTTTTCAATTATATTATAAATAGGACAGAAACTCAAAGGGCAAATTTCTTGAAAATATAGCAAAGTTGTAAACATATTCTTGAAAAATAAAAATTTAGAACTTTATTTCAAATAATATCTGATATGTAGTGGAAAACTACATTCTATCATGCAGAATATATGGCCGAGATTAATTCATCCCGTAAATTTCAAAACAAAATCATTGTTCCTATTGTAATTCTGATTTCGACTCATGCTAGATAATATACAAAATCTATTCGTGATTTCTTATAGTTCCTTTTAAGCAGTGACAAGAATGCTTTTTCCATTCTTCTCCTAGTCCGAATTACGGTTCCTTTTGGTTGTCAACAAATTATTTGAATATCTTGGATTATTTCATTGGTATACTCTAGTTGAGTTATTCTTGTACTTCTGGTTAACACCTTTGCTTCAAATACTCTTTCTCCACACTAAGAATCAATATTACTGAAATCGATAAGCTGAATAGCTTGATTATGTGGAATAAAATATTTATAAACCCTATATATTCTCAGTATGGAAAAGAACTTTAAAATGCTATAATAAACTCATAAAACTGTGAGAAAATAATCAATAAAATTTAATAAACCTTTTCACTACAAGTATAACAATTTTTATATGAATTGTTTACAGTCAAACTTTCTGAGGGAATTCATTTTTCCAGCCTCTAGAATGTTTCACCTTGTATTGGTTGATTTCTTCACATCGTCACGGAAACATCTGTTAAATTATGTAAATCTGTTGTTCATAAATTGATTTGAAATCGATAGAAAACACAATTGTATCATATTCTCACGATTAGTATAAATTTGTCATTTTGAAGTTGAAAATGAATAATTCCCTTTTTAGAAAAGCAAATATGTCATTTCTGATGTTAGGATTAAGTTATAAATAATTAGTTATTATAAACGCTACCAAAATGTCATTCTTGCTAATATTAATTGTGGTTGAAAAAATTTATTTTTATAATTTTGGAAGATCCCTCTGATTGAACAAAGCGTTCTTTTGAAACTAGCAATAACTTTTTGGGGATTTGAGCTTATATTTCACAAAGCCTACTGGTTTCTGATAAGCCCCTATATTTTAATTTTTTTGTAACAAGAAATATCAGGAAACTACATGCTATTTTTTCGGAACGATTAATAAGCCATAAACACTTTATTTCGCTAGGTCCTTTTCGTCTAAATCATAGGCTTAATTTACATTTAGGTTATAAGATAAGTAATAGACTAAATATGAAATTAAAAAATATTTCAACATATTAGGTTGAGCGAAAAGTAATGGGACTGCATTTCATTAATACATATATTTACACAATATAGAAACATGATATAATATCATCAATGGAAGTAGTTTCCTGATGAATTAAGACATTTCTGCCATCGAATTGGCAGTTGTTTGATCCCATCGCTATAGAATTCTTCAGATTTTGATGCAAAAAAGTCATCCAGTCCAATTCTGACCTCTTCTTTTGATCTGAAAATTTTAACTTTAAGGAAATGCTGAAGAGACCTAAAAAGATGATAATCCGATGGAGCGAGATCAGGACTATAAGGTGGATGATCAATCAAATCGAAATTCTCTTCTTCGAAAAGTTTTTTTCACATCTTTTCCAAGATGAGGTCTTGCATTGTCTTGCAAAAATGTGACTCTACCAAATTTTGGGTATTTTTGTCTGAGTTTCGCAACCATTTCCTTCAGATAAGACAAATATCTTCCAGTATTGACTGTCTGGCCATAATCTAGAAGTTCATAGTGAACAATGCCTTTCATTGTCCAAAAAACTGTCAGCATTACCTTTTTGGCAAATCGATTTTGCGTCGGTTGGGTGACATGTTCTCCGACTCGTTTCCATGATCTCTTGCGACTTTGGTCACTCAGATAGATCCATTTTTCATCTGTTGTTACAATATTCTTCAGAAAACTGTCATATTGTATTCTGTGCAACAGTCTTTTGACGCATTCGACCCTTTTCTTCTTCTGGGCATCATTCAGCTCATGAGGCACAAACTCGTCATAGGAATTGACAAAATTCTCTTCACGTAGGACACGACAAACAGAATTCTGGGATACATTTAATTCAGCAGAAATTGCTCTAGACGATGAATGGCAATTTTCTTCTACTGCTTTGATGATTTCCTCACGATCAATCTCAGAAGGTCTGCCTGACCTGACCTCATCATCAAAATTCGTTTTTCCTTCTTTGAAAGAAGAATGCCAACGAAACACTGTAGAACGTTTTACTCGATCTCCAAAAACTGAATTAAGCTTTTTGAACGTTTCTGCTGGTCCTGTTCCAAGACAAAACTCATATGCAATTATCTTGCGAAAATCTTTAGTATCAAAATGATTTAATAAATTCATGCTTATAAATTTTTGGAATAAAATTTTTAGATAAACAAAAAGAAGAAAAAATTTCCTATTTATTGGTGCCCATATTGTTTTAAGTAATATTTGATTTGATAGAGAAATTTTTGATTAAAGTCAAAATCCCATTACTTTTCGCTCAACCTAATAAAAAAAATCATGAAAATAGTTTCCTGAAGAAATAAGGCATTCTTCCTAACGAATTATCAGTTGTTCAATACCATCTGCATAGAATTCTTCAGCTTCCCAGCTAAAATAGTCTTCAAGTCAACTGAAGATTTTCTCCTTCAAAAAAATTCTCATCAACTTTTTTCGATTGATCTCATAAGGTTGACCTGAACTTGCTTCGTCTTCGCAGTTCATTTTTCCATTCTTGAATACATAACGCTCACCAAATACATTTGAACGTTTTATTCGATTTCCATAAAAAGAATAGAGCTATTTGAAGGTATCTGTTGGGCCAGTTCCAGCGAAAAATTCGTATGCAATAATAATCTTTGGTATCGAAACAATCAGCTATGAAGTTTTTTTTTCACTAGTGTAGGCCGGTTTAAAACCTTCTTTTATTCTATACTTTTGTTCAAGTGTGAAGAATTAGAGTAGTTTAGGACTTTTTTCAGTTTTTATGATTAATTTTAATTTCGTGCCTATTGACATAACCAAGTTATTTGTATCTATCAGTTTTTTTGTTCACAAAAAGTAATTTGAAAAACATAAAAACCACACATCTCTTTAATTTTTCTGGACGGTGTCATCTTAACGATTTTTCTCAAAACAAAACCTGAGTTAGTTCTTTTTCCTCTTTTCATTTTGCATCATTTCCCTTTACCCCCATGTTCTCTGAGTGTTTCTTTTTTTCAACATTCATTTTCAGCGAACATTTTAAATGTTCATCATGAAGAAATAAAATAAACTTTGTCGTATTTATTTCCATGCAACAGTAGTGGACTGGGAATAGATCAATATTTCCATCCCATGTATCGATTGAAAAAAAAGTATATATTCTGTGTCTATTAATGGGAGTAAAGTTTATTTATTTTGATGCTTGTCAGATTTCTGCTTCTTTCTGAAGAAATTTTCTAATAATACGCTGAATCTGAATTCGTTTTTGAAAAGCCGAATTATCATTCATAATAATATACTGATGGACACAACTGTTTTTTGGGTCTGTCGGCAGATCATTAGGGCATGAAGGTTTAAATAGTACATGTTGTATTAATTTTCGTCAATAGTTCAATAGTTATTTGAAAAGAACATCGCCCTTCACATGAATTCAACCGTAACCCAACTTTAATTAGAGACAACCATTCAACCTCCAAACATAAATATATACCGTAAGTAAAAATTTAAACATCTATTTAAAATGGAACGAGAAGTATATCAGAACTTACTATTATAATTTGGATTCATTAGAAAGATTAGAGAACAAGATAATAAGTGATAAAAAATTTATTTCACCGGGTCTCTTCTGACCTAACTCCGGGGTTTAATTTTATACTTTTACAATGCAAAATTTCTGCTCTTCCATTGGTTTGAGAAGTCCCTCACTTTGGGACGAGGGGAACACTGGCGTTCCTGTATCCATGGACTCAGACTACTTTTGTCTCTTTAGTAGATTGAAGCCTTTCAAGAATTCATCCATTAGTAACTGGCCTCTGTTCCTCTTCCTTTTTCGTT
This sequence comes from Gyrodactylus bullatarudis, assembly GCA_012064415.1. Classification (NCBI taxonomy): domain Eukaryota; kingdom Metazoa; phylum Platyhelminthes; class Monogenea; order Gyrodactylidea; family Gyrodactylidae; genus Gyrodactylus; species Gyrodactylus bullatarudis. The sequence continues at coordinate 289,652 of SSNU01000223.1, forward strand.
TAATTGAGTGGTTGCTAATCTACTCTAGTGTTAATTGCTGGTTGGCTCATAATTTGGGTGTTTGAAAATTCTCCAGATTTTTGCCTATCGTTTCTCTTTGATAAACCTGCGTGTGATATCAAGGTTCGATGCGATTACTTTTTGTACACAAAGATCAGGTTTCAGCTTCGATATGAAATGATCTTCCGCACTTCCCTCGCACGACAAGATGAGTTACACTAATTACTTCTTCTTTGCGATAATAAAACATGAAAAACTGATCGCTGAGTAGGATCGCTCTTCTCATGAGTCGAACTACATTTAAACCCCTCAAGCATAATGGAATTACTTTCTTCTCTGATATAAACCAAAATGAATTCGAGAACTGTCAAGGGAAGCTTACCAGTACTGATTATTTCGAAGATTTTTAAATATTAGAATGACTTAGTAAAATAGATGATACGCTGTTTTCATTCAACTCTGACTTTGAATAAATTGATATGAGGGTTCAAGGAACATTATAAAATCTCACCAATAGCAATTATTCATCCAAAATTGACCAATGGGAGTTGTGTGTGCTAATACTCTTGAGACTGTGATGAATATACTTCTGTTGTCTGATTATTAGTTGGTAATCGCTTAGGTGATGCCGACCGACTTCTTTTTCGTGATGGAGTAGGGGCTTGATTAATGAAAAACTAAAATTTCATTATATTTATTTTTAATTGTTCAATCAAGCTGAAAATAGTCTGTCTGAATTCTATCAAGATAACACAATTCTTAAATTTTTAAATGTTTGTCGTTAAAAATGTTTTCCAAGTTCAATCGATACTCGATTTCATAAACAACTATTTATTATTGTTCGACATTCGAGATTGCTAATCGCTCATTCATTCTTTATCGTTTTTCATCACTAGCATGATTTCCATTCAACAAATCCAAAATTACCAACTACCACTATTAAATTTATTCAAAATATCAAATCCGTATGTTAAAATTAAAATAACTATGTTTTTTCATTTAAAAACAAGCAATCCAAAATGATTCGTTCGAATACTTAGAACATTTTCAAATAATGTCAGTCTAGATGGGTTGAAGAATTTTTTATGAGAACGTAAATATGTAGAATTTAAGAATTTATCTGTTGAAAAAACGTTCCTTCATAAATTTAGAAATAGGATCTAGAATTAGTTTAATAATGAGATTTTCTAAAACCTTGAATACTCTTAGAGTTGATAACTTTTCCCATCGTGCTGATGATGTAAAAGATATTGATAATTAATGAAAGATAACCACAGTCCTCGGTTGGATTTCAATTATGCACTTTGTCTCTTCAATCAATAATTTGCATTTTCAATTCTCCTGCTACAATCAAACTACTAGCTCAATATAGATTTATTATTCATGTCTACCCCCTTCAAGATAAATAAACAGGGCTCTGGAGAGATCAGTTCAATCATGAAAAATTATTGATTTCTCTCTCATTTAATCTGAGAAGAAGAAAACAACGTTTGAGAATTCATTAATTCTGTCATCATCGAATAAGTTGTCTTTTAATGCCTCATTTTATCTAGTTTTTATGACATAATATCGATTGATTGCTGCTTTCAAATAAAATTCACCCCCATTAGCCTGCTCCTAACCTTGGCTCTGATTGGTTAAACCTAAAAATCATCTGCCATTCGTCAAAATCATGTACACGTTTTTCATCTAATTCGAGAGGCTATTCAATCTGACTTACTTGACATAATTAGTCAATCAAAAATGACCACTCAGTTTCCAAACACAATAGATTACACAATAGATCATTTTGCAATCAAATAAAATTTTTAATTCCATTCCATAAAATTTGCTTCATCAGGTTTGACTGATTTCCTAAACTGACATGCTCTCCGACCCATTTGAAGAAATCTATTTTTCGTAATTGAGTCGTTTTTTGATATTGAGATACTTATGTGAGCAAGAGTTGATTCTGGCCATATCTCATAGGTGTTATTTTGGCAACTTCCGACTATGCAATATTTGATTTTTCTAATCGCTTTAATAAACCGTAACATCTAGTGACACTGCCTAATCAACTATACCACTACACAATGCTGATTATAATCAGTGGAATTCAATCGAGCAGAAATTTGTAGGGTTGAATTGAACAAACATTAGTTCAACCGTAGGAAGTCAATCCTTACTTTCATTTGAAGTAAAAAATCTTCATACTAAAAAGCCATACAATGTAGCCTTCTTATTCAGTTATCTCAAATGGTAATAGATCAAACTCGATTGAAAATTTTTCCAAAGCCACTTTCTGATCAACTTTAACATGAACTCATAAAATATTTCTTATCAATTCAAAATTTGCTTCTATTTTTAAGATTTCTTGTTTATTACATCTTTTTTTATGATTTTCAATGTGAAATTTTTTTTCCGATTACTTTTCACCATATCAATTCATTTCTCATACATTTCACCATTCATAATATCCAGGTAGTAGTATGGCATACTTGGATTGCATCAATAATGTCTCTCTGAAATTGAAAATGCTGAATTGACCCTCCCATCCATTTCTTCTTGATTTAATTTCCCAAGTGGAAATCACACTATTTACTTTCGGTCTTTTTCAGCTTACAAACAGATTCTCAAATAATAATTATTAATCAAAATCAAAAATAAGATTTTATGTTGGTTATTATGACTCCTACGTTTTCAAAGACTCGAAATTTTGCATATTATTGTCCATTTTTAACTTGTACAGAACATCTTATGGGCCTTGATAAACATGTATTTTTTTCTATTCAGTACACAATACTCTTTTTCATATAAAAATAAAAAGATTTACGACTGTATTAATTATAACTCTACTCAAATTGTCAAATGACACAGATATTGTAATTCTATTTTCTCTCATCAATAGTATAGCATCTACAATTTCAATCAATATTGCTAATCTAAACCCTTCTCTTTTTTTCTACTCAAATCAAATTAACATTACACAAAAGTCAAATGTTTCATTCATCTTCTCTCTAAAAGGTGAATCAGAAAAAAAGCTCTATTTTTCATTAGAAATGCAACTTCAAGTTTATCTAATACTCATTCTTTTGATTTCTTTTTTGATTGCAATCCAAAGTTTTCCTCTCATCCTGATCATATAACATCTAACTCGTCACAAAAGAGTACAGACTCTGCTTTACCAAAGACTAAAAATATTTGTCCACAAAACAACCGTAATATGTCCACGTTGTCTTTATCTCTTAACAATGAATCGACTATATATAGAACTATAGTAATTATCTCTAGCCCATCTCCTATAGTCAACAGATACAAAGATAGGTTGTATTGTAATGAAGAATCATAGGTATAGAATGGTAAAGGCAAAGTATAACATCCTACAACAACAACAATATCTATATTCACAATACCAATAAATATACTGGACAAAAATGAATTTAGCTAAAATATCAAATACAATCCTTACTATTGATCCCTTTCCATCTTCAAGGGGGATTTTTTAAACTAAACAAAAATTCAAGTATTCTTGAAAGGGAAGAGGATTTTCAATAATTTCTCCCCAACTTTGAAATTTCTACCATAGGTTTCTTTAAAATTTTCATGTGTGTTTTCCATTTTCTAGACTAAGGAAATTCTCATTGAGGAAACAGAAGAGAATAACTCAATTTCAGCTGAATTCAATGCTCCCAGCTCTCCACAGAAACCAATCATCATGTTTAGCGGATCAGTCTCAAAGAAATTCAACGAAGTCAGTCTAAAAAGTCATTGAATCTCTGAAATATTTTAAATTGATTTTATTTCTTCTCAAGGGTCTCAAAAAGATTAATATTAAAGTCACTGAAAATCCTATCGAGGCAACCCACTTGATCCTGGATCAACCTAGAAGAACACGAAAATGCCTCTTTGCTCGATGTAGAAATATTCCTGTTCTCAATGAGAGCTGGATTGACAAATTGATCAAAACAAATGCAGACATTGGCAGTCTCCTGAAAAGTTGTCGTGAGTATTTTCTGGAAGAAAATATCGTTTTATTTATGAAATTTCATTCTTTTTTAATTTTTTCCAGACAAGAAGGAATTCTCCCTGACAGATCCGGAGAAAATTTTTGGTTCCAGCTATCCTGCCAGAGTAAAGACTGACGTTGAAAGTTTATTCAATGGCTTTTGTTTCACTTACATTCAGCACCCAAGACTCAGTCCAATCCAGCCTACAATTGAAGATTTTAGTCAATTGATTCAGTATGTTGGTGGTCGTTGGATCGATGCCAAAAGTATTAGTGCATGGAAAAATGACAAGATTTTAGGCAATGACTCCCGCCTTCTCATAATTACCAATAAAGAGCATTTAGATCAAACTGTCAAAGACCAAGATAAGAGATCTGCCAGAATTCCCATCAACTTGTTGAAACTAATCAGGCAGGATTCTATGTTATTCATTCCAGTGACCGGTGACAAGGTCATTACATGGCTTCTATCTCACCACTTTCCCACACTCCAAGAGATGAGATCGGATTTGCCCAAATTCGATTTTTGACCATTATTTTTCTTATCATCATAAACTTCTTAGAATAAATTTTTTTCCTTAAACAAAATCAAGTCTTTGTATTTATATCAGTTTGTTTATTTTTTAAAAATCATACTTTTAACATGGGTAGAAATAAATAGTAGCAGTACTAATAATAAGAATACTAGTAATAATAGTAGTATTTCAAGTTTGCCATTAGCTTAAAGCATTGTAAATGACTGCTTCTTTTTGTGCAGCAACGGGGGAGTTGATATTTCATTGAGGCACATGGATCATTAATAGAATATTATCAATTACAAATTACAAGTGAAGGATAAAATGGTGGTCAGGATTTTGAAAAGGGAAGGAGAGGGGTAGACAAAAGAATAACAGGTCAAGTTTCTTAAATGAAAAAAAAGACATGGGCTTCGACTATAATTTTAGTTATTATGGTGCAGCCTATGACACTGTAAAGGAATAGATATAAAAAGACGAGCAGCTTCGAAAAAAAACATTCAACTTAGTGGTCACCATAGATGAAATTTGAAAAGGGAAAGGGTTCAATTTATCTTGTGAAATCTGCCATCTTTTCTAGGAAGGTACAAACAATTAGAAATTATCTTGAGGTTGTTTCTCGATCTTTACAGGTTTAATATTAAACATTATATATTCTTTGTTTTTTTGTTTGCTTGTTCAAAACTCTAACAAGGGAAGATTTCTTCGTGAGTAGATATTTGAATGAGCGAAGAAATTAGATTTATTCAACCTTTTTCTCGGGAAGTTTGCCCTTGAGCTTGGAATTCTTAATTTCGTTGAACTTATCATAAGCCCTATCAAAAAAAATATATTAGATATTTTCAAGAATCCCTTTGACCATAGCTCTAAAATGCAATCATGGAATGGAATTGGTTCACTCACTTGGCTGAGATTTGTTTGACATGATCCTTTGCAACATCCATAAGTTGATCAATTTCGTTCTTTTTTAATTGATAAATTTTTGGCAGAGTGAACGAAAATATGGTTGCCAATAGACACAAAGTCAAGAAATTCATTGTCGCACCAATATATGTTAGCAGGTAAAGGAAGCCAGCAAACTTGAGTGAATTTCCAATATTTTTCATCAAGAACAGTTCTCGAAGGAAATTAATAAGCTTTTCGAGTTTTTTGCCAAATTTCCTGGAGAATTTGTCGCATTCATCTTGAGACAATGAGAGTTGAGTATCGAGCTTCTTTAAAATCTCATAACTGTCTTCCTTGCCAGTGATTCGAAGGAAAACACGATAACCGAAAAAGAAAATGAGCAGTGCTAGACCAGAATATCCAATAATTGATAGGAATGACATTGACATCAAAACTATCTCGATGAAAAGAAGAACACCAAGGACGATTCCGGACTTTTTAGGACAGTCCCAGAGTGTCAATTTGCTGATTTGGTTCTTAACCGATTCGAAATCAATTTCGAGAACATTTGCGTTTTGAGATGCTACATGGAAAATGCTGGGTTAGTAAATGGTAGAATGTAAGTATGGTAGAAAAATAAAATGCAATTGAATCATGAGCCTTAAATCAAAGCAAAATAAGCTTAATCATGCCTGACGTGCTTTGAGTGCAAATCATACGGTGATTTTAAACTTATTACGAGTAGGAGATCTAAGACGGTCGATTTTGCTAGGCATCTGTAAGCCTAGGGAACTGATATTATCTGAGAAAGCTTGACTCTGAGTGTTAATGATATTTGAGTCTTCATCCATATCAGTAATCTGCTCATAGGCGTAGAAATCTTTGCTTTCTGTTTATTAAATCGTCTGTTATTGAAAATTTATGCAAAGTTTATGTCACTCACCGTTGGGATCCATTTGTTTTTAATTGACCTCCATAAATTTCAATGGTATAAGAAACAATTATAAAAATTCATAGGCATTCCAGAGTTTTGTTTGCATAGGTCAATAATTTGAAATTTTTAATGGTTCTATAATATGGCTAAATATATTGCACAAATTATCATTGCTGGATCAAAGATATTGGGGAGAGCTTTTGCACAAGCTGTAAAAGAAGAATATGTTGCTAGTCAAAGAGCAGCTACTGCAAGACAATCTAGCGCTTCATCGAATTCAGAAGAAGAATCTATTCGCAATCTTGCTTCGGGGATGAGCCTACAAGAGGCGAAACTCATACTAAATATAAAAGATATAGAAAACAAAGAAGAACTCCAAAAAAAATTTGAGCATCTATTCGCTGTCAATGATAAAGCAAAAGGAGGTTCCCTCTACTTACAGTCAAAGGTTTACCGAGCGAAGGAGCGGATAGACGATGAACTCAAGGGCGATGCTCCAGATTCCGGTGAAAAATTAGAAACCTCTAAAGAATCATAATATATTCACTTAGATTTTTATTTTAGATTTTTTAATAAAAAGTCAAAATTAATGTAAAAAAATTATTTTTTATTTAATATAGAATCAACTTGATCAAAAAAAACAAGAGAAACTTTTAATTCTTGATTGAAATTAAACTTTGTACTATACACAATTTTTGTGGGGAGATATATAACTTTGTAATTGTTAAATAATAAATATCTGATTTTTGAGATAATTAAATTGCGTCTCGAATGTTATTTTTCAGAACACTGTCTAGTTTCCTTGGTTGTTAGCTTTAAGCAATCCTGCAGTTGTCTTGTATTTAGTGAGCTCTTTCGAAAGCTTCAATTTGGTGTAGAAAGAGCTCAAAGCTGGTGTAAGTATTGCCTTAAGAAAAATAGAATTTCTAGTAAAGAATTGTAGGATAAAAATGTAAAGCAAATGAATAAAACTATTGGAGGGATGATATAATATCCTGTTAGTCAAACTTGACATACTTTATCATTGTTTCTTTAGCACCAGTGATTTTCGCTAAATTCGAATATTAAAAGTTAATTTGGAGAGTTTTGTGAAATATTTTTAGTATATTCGAAAGAAATTTATACTAATTAATAATAATTAGTAATTATTCATGTATCCTAAAAAATGATAATACGTATAATATACATTGTATATTTTGCTTGAGAAAAATTATTTTACCAAAACCAAGGACAGAGAATTTCAAATTAGAAATCATTAGAATCATTATATACTTACTAAGCCACATAAAACAAGGACGGTACCGGCAAGGGAACAACCACAATACACACCGGTATTATAACTCTAGTTTGAGAAAAAGAAATATAATTAAGATGATAAGAAAAATTCAACAACATAACCAACTTACATCATCACAGAATCGAAGGAATGTTGAGTCATCAACTATAGATGTCTTGTATCCATAATTTGCATTTATCTTGTCAAGATCTACAAATATCCCGTAATTAGAAAGATTGAAACTGAATTTCTGTTCCAAAAGTTGATCATAGTGCGATAGAGGGTCGATGACTTTGCTATTATCATAATAAGATTTTGGTGGAATGAATACATCAACTTGTTTTGGCATAATAAAGTCATAATTCGGTGGGAACCATCTGTCACCAGTGCCATAGAGACAAATTCTCATGATTATGATCCACATTAAATTAGGCACCATAAGAATAAGAGCAACAATTAGCCAAACGAAACTAGCCATGTAACATAATGTGATAAACTAAAATGGTTAATAAAAGAATTCTTACGAGAATAGCAGAATTTTTTCCACCCATGAGAAAATTTTCAGATCGAAGTATTTTGCCCTTGGTGGCAGATGTGACTAGAGCAGAATAGGCAAGTATGACAACAGATAAGATGATGACAGCTATTGATATTGTCAGTGCAATAAATTTTGCATATGGTAATCTGAATAAAAGTGAAAATCTTACTCGTTAACTGGAAAGAAATAATCATTGAACAAGCGATCAATTTTTTGCCAGCCTTTAAAGGACGTGAAAGCCATGAGGCCTCCTCCCATCAGAATGAGTATGAAGCCAACAACCGAATTGTACGGTATTTTGCCAAGAATATCGTTTTCTACACATAAGTATATAGGATTACTTACTCATTTTTCACAAAAATTTGAAAGGTAACCAAAAAATGTCTATGATACTTAATGATTTTTTAAAATTATTTAGTTGTTTAATATAGTAGAAAGATTTAAAATTCTACTTTATCATTATGCTAGCCAATCACAATCTAGCTTCTGTTCTTCAATTTACCAATGCCGAAGAAATAAATAAATACGCTCAACTTCTTCAGGTCATTGAAGAAATTGGTCGTGATATCAAACCCACATATACTAATAATCGAAATGCAGCCGAAAGATTAAAGAAAAATATTCATTCAGCGAGAGTTCTGGTGAGAGAATGTGTTTCTGAGCTGGAAAAGGCTTTGAAAGCGAACTAAAATGTTTTATTATGCTTTTATATTATTTTTCTTTTAATAAATTATCATACCCTTTTATCCAAATCTTTCCTTTTGAAGTTGATATTAAGAGTGCTCTCATGCTAACTGAAAGTGTCCCTTCTACTACAAAAGTTTGACGAGATTGCATTTATGTGACTACAAATCCGATAGAGATTCTTAAGCTGTCAAATCACTTTCTAAAAATTTTAGACGACACTTTATGCAATTTGTCATTTTGGTAAAAAAGTAAGCATAAAGGTTTTATCACAAAACGATTGACAGATTGCCTTATTTTCCTGATAGAAAAATAAATTTTAAATAGTTATTATTATTTATTTGAAATTCTAAAAAATACAATCAGAACTTATACTTAGTCTAATACTATAGATAAAAACCAAGTACACCAACGAATTCCTAGTTTTACATTGGCTATTGGTGTATATTTTGTATTTCTCTCTATAATCCGGAATTTTTGAAACTGTAGATAGGAAAATCAAATTAAATTACTTATTATTTAATCATGTAATTTGAAAGAAAAGACTTCACGTGATCTCTAATAATAAGAGCATTGTTTGAAAGAAAACTTGTCTCGACATGGCTAAGCAAAACTAAAGCTGAATATTATTCAGTGAATATTAAATGTGAATTTGAAAGACATTGTTTTTATTATTTTATAAGTACAAATAGTATTTTGGTTGGTATCTGTTGCTGATTTTCAAAAAACAATCTTTTGTATCCATGATTATAACATAGAGAATGGCATTCTCAACTGATTGCCATTAGAATTCAAGATCAAATTCATATTATTGGGGGGAATCTGAAAGTTTATCGAGGGAGTCGTCGTTAGTAGACCCAAATTGCTGACAGGAATCGAGTTTTGATTAATCAGTTTGTTTGTATGAATCGGAGTGGAATTATTATTGTTAAGAAGTTGAAGGTTATCACAAACTGTTGTAAATATGAGATTATTTCGTGAGCCATTGGCGACAAAATGATTGGATTGTGGTGTGGAAGGAATATTGGTCATGGGAACTGGGCCAGATCCAACTAAATGTGGTCCAATTAAAGCTTGTTGAAGGCTGAGAATGTTTTGATTTTGTGTAGGTAAGGCAATTATTTGTTGTAAGCTTGCTTGAGGATTAGTTAGGAGATTGGTTGAGCCTAGATTCTGAAAGACTGTCTGGGATTGGTTATTTTGATAAGAGGTAGGGTCTTGAGGGAATTTTATCTGATTGTTTCCATTAATAACTGCATTGTTCTGTTGATTTATTATTGAAAGACTCTGGTTATTAATGGTGCTAACTGGATGCATTAAAAGTTGTGATGCTCTTTTGAGACCTTGATCAACGGTTGGCGGAGGCAAAGGAAGATTTCTAAGTGTCCACATTGTTGTAGGCAACAAAAAGTCCGGGGGAAGATTTAGGGGTGGGGGTTTGAGGAGAATGTCACTTAACGGTGGCATATATTCTGGCAATGGCTTACATTCAACCGTGTTGTTTTCTAGTTTTACATCTTCAACAGGCTTATTTGGTTCATCATCATCACAGGGCGATTTGATATTCACCTGGAAATAAAAGTAAATTTATTTTAAAGTAAAGAGCAAACAGAATGTGTAAAGAAACTTACATTTGTGTACATCATCTGAACTTGGTCATCACAACAGGTTTGTCTGTAAACGAATGAGAGAATAAGATTAAAATTGAACTTCTCTAAATCATAAGAAATAAACTAAAACTTTGATAATCTCTTATATAAAATCACATGACACAGAATTGAAAATTTAGTAACCAGGAAAATTTGATCATACAAATGATGCAAGGAAATGTTCAAAATTCATCTTTTTTACAAAAGTAAAACTCACGGTTCAGTTTTGGCATCTTCATTAGAGTCGTTAAGAGTGTTTGGGACAGAATGAGTCTTTTCATCAGAGTTATTGAGGCCAGCTGAAAAAAGGATGGCCGGGGAAGAGTTTGTATCGTCCTCTTGCTTTACAATGGAAACCGGAGTATTTTCAACATTCACTGAAGATCCATCAAGTGAGTTTTGTTTATCTTCCTTCTTTTTATGTTTTACAATGGAACTCTGCTTGACTTGGCCATCTTCACTTTCTGATGTCTCAGGGGATGATTTATCTTGACTCGATCGATTAGAAATTCCCTTGGGAATTTTTCTAGGACGTCCGCGGAATGTACTAATCGATTTATTTTTCTTTGTAATAACAGCTGATGAGGATCTTGTCAAGACTTTCTTTTTGAAAGACTTTTCCGGACCTGGGGAATTCTGAGAAGTAGGATTGGTCGAACTATCTTCTTCAGATTTTGTTTGCTTTTTTCGTCGCTTAGATTTGTCCACAAGACTCTGGAATAAGATATAATAGATTAATTATTTTCAATTGAATTATTGAAAAAATAAAATTCGATAATTAATTTTCAATTAAAAAAGATGTAAAATAATTGCAGTTTTTTATTTAGAGACACTCGATAGATTTTTCATCTATCCCTAACATTTTCACTTTAAATTTGAAAGCTTGGTAAAATATTTTCAAAAGTGCTTTTTCTCAAATCTTGTTTATCTTATCAAGTTCAAACAAGTAAATTAAAAGAAATGTCACGAGTCACTTTCTGGAAATTATTCTTTTTATAACGAATACGTTCTAAATAGTCTCAGGATCAATTAAAACATGTTATATTACTCACTCTTTGGATAGCCAACTCGAGGTCCTTATCAATGTACTTGATGCGTTTATTGGCTGGCGGATTGGCGCGTAGAGATCGTTGGTTCTCTTCGGAGAGAAAATTTGAATCAGACTGGCTATGGTGTAGATGGCTTTGACTGCTTCCATTAGCAACAGTGGAAAAAGTTGTGGCTATTTCAGCGTAGGATATAGATGGGCCGCAATTTCTTTTCGGTCTCAACATGGGACTATTGCATCGAACATGAGGAGAGTTGGAATTGGATGAATAACTATCAAACTGTTCAAATAATAAGCCATCATTGATCAGAGATTTCAAGAGGGGATCGTTCATGTCCTCTTCATCAAGATTTTCAGGAATCGAGATGGGCCGACGTAACTTTATTGCCATCTGGTCAGTACCGCGAACACGAGTTCGTCTAATTTTGGCTGGTGTAAAGTTGATTTTACCCTGATTAGGACTGTTGAGGGGAATGTTGAAGTCGTTTGATTGTCTCCTGATAAAGACAAACCTAGTGTCTTCAGCTAGGGGCCAGATGCTGATCAGATTTCTATTAATATGTTGTAAGCATGATTTACACTCAATGGAGCATTTCGTTGTGGAATTCGAAGATAATAGGGATGAATCTTCGCGGACATCTTCAGAGTCTTCGGCTGATATTTTAGAGACGGCAAAATGAGGTCTTATGGAGCAGATGCCACAAAAGAATAATTCAAACGCCTTATCCATAGTATTGAGGATATCGCAGTTGACATTGTCATTATCAGAATAATTTTTCACTCGAATATTCCAGCCGAAATCGGGACATTTAATGGTGGGGTAACCTTCGGATTGTATTTTCTCTATCGCCTTTATTCGATTATAGAGACCTTCGGAAAGTACAACAAATTTCGGGAATTGTTTCAATGACTTTTTCTGGTCAACAACTTGTGGGTCATTTTCCTTCTTGTCATCTGAAATGAAAAATGAAAATGCTTCAAAAAGTGAAGAAGTAAAAGAAAAGTAACTGGAAACTGGATGCGATAACAGGAGCATCTTGATCCTGTGTGTATATATTTGTGCATATAAAGTATATTTTATGCTTGTACATAGTACAATGTACAATTCTAATATATCAGACTGAAAAAGTAGCTATCCATCCAAATCAATAATTTTCTAATCATCCTATGAAATGATGATAATAATTCTAAAGTTCAAATTATATAAAATATAGGCAAACGTCATAAGAGAGAAAACCATCAGTCTCTCAAACATTTGTAGTGGTTTTCTTCACAAATCTTCTTTTTGAATTTAACAATGTCCGTTTCAATAAAGAAGATAAACGGAAATTTATTTGAAATGAATTGAGTTCAAATTCTCAATATGCAAATTTTTGGCGCTAATTACAGTACATGTAATTTCAAACAGGCAGACATTCTTCATGCTTAATTTAAAGAACTTGAAAAAATAAGATACCAAAGTGATAGTGAGTTATCTGATAAGTTTTCTGGTTTTGATCTCAAGTAACTCAAAGACTCAAAGTAGAAAGTGTAGATTTCATTCATAATGATCAGAAATAGGAGGGTTGCGAAATCATTTGGAGGATATCTAATTTCAGAAGATGATATTAATCGCAGATCAAAGTTTTAGTGTCAAATTTCGATGATTTCATCAAAAGTTAAGATAAAAAAAAATTCATTCACAACTAAAGAAATTTATTCAGTTGGATGTTGGATAAATCTTTTAATGACCAAGGAAACCTTTTGAAACAGAAGAAATTCCATAAAACTCTACTTTTTTCAAGGTTCAAAACACTTAATGTAATAAACCTGATTGAAAAAAGGTAGTTGAAAAGAATTAAATTAGAGCTTACGATTATTTCTAAACTCCATGGACAGTTTGACAAGGCTTGACGGCATCAGGGAGGAGCTGTCAATAAGATTTTGAACGAGATCATTGCCATATCTGAGTCGTGAGACAAACTCTTTAATGGTCATTGTTATCTGGCTAGGATGAATGACATATTCATCCTTGTGCTAAAAGATAAAAGTTAAATTTGGGGTTAAAAAAGTGTAAAAAGAAAGATTACTCTGACTCTGTCATATTTCTATTGAATTCTACTGACAAAATTGCAAAATATACTCTCACAACATAGAAAATCTGTAACCTTAAATAAGTAAGCTGATTGAATCCATTCTTGAAATCCAACTTATCATTTATAAGAAAATAGAGGTTAAAATAGGCATTTTTGGCTCTAAAACCAGTTATGTTCTAAGCTATGAGAGATTGTATATTTGAAATTTTTTATTCAACGATAGAGAGTAACTTTATTTTTTTTGATTTATTTGACTACATTTTCAAAAATTGTCCTTATTTTAAGTAACTTTGAAGTGACATACATATATTTTGAAGAGACAAGACTGTAATTTCCCTTCTAATTCCTGATTATAATAACACTTGAGCAATTAGGTGAAGAATAAATGTATTTTAGACAGTTTTGAACAGCCAAAATTTGCTGAAACTTTATGGTCGAATCATCGTAGTACAGTGAATTCTCTAACAATTGTATATAAAAAAGACAACTAAATAAAAAATAATCGACCCTCTACTATAAAGTAGTCGTATTAAAATTCGAATTAAAGAATCCTAGCCTCTACTTTATATCACAATTTTTCCAATGTTTTTTTCAGTCATATGATTGAAACGACCTCATATTTAAGGCTTGATATGCATTAATCTACCATATACCAACATTTCAAAGCAACAGGCCCTAAGATTACGATTTTGAGCATTTTTCATAATTCATCGATAAAATTTATACCATTCAATTGAGAATCAAAAATTATATACCTTTCCACCATTTGTTTCTATGAAAAAAATTACCAGAAAACATCAGTGGCTGTCTAAAACCAATTTTGAGTTTTATCCGCAAACATTTCTTTTCTTAAAATCATCTGAATTCCAAAGCTTACTTGTGAAGGGCTTGACTTTGATGTGATACAACTCTTCAAAGTTGAGTTGGTCTTTTCTATATACAATTGTTAGAGAATTCACTGTATTCCATTTTCATGTGGAGGAAATTCTCAACATCATAAGTAGTACAAAAGTATACGAACAATTATAATTTACAGATATCAAGAGGAACAAGTATTCTTAAATAAATAAAAATATCTATATAGATCTTCTTTTAGTCTAATAAGAACATAATCCAAGTATATATATACATTATAGTATAGTTATCATAGGTTAATAATATGCATATGTATAGTGTATACAAGCAAACAAAAATATCCACACATATGTAAGGAGAAAAGAATATACTAGCAAGTAAGTAGCTCTAAATTGCAGTAGTAGTAGTAGTAGTAAAAGTCTTGAATGAATGAATTCTTTTAGGGCCGCCCCCTCTCTCTCTTTTTTTCTCTATAGATTTCCATCATCATCATCATCATCATCCTCATCATTTAAAATTCATCCGCCTCACACATACTAGCACGAGACACAGTGCTCCTTTATTTGCTTATTTCCAATCTCTACAAATTTATTCTTGGAAAAATAAATGAAAAAGGAGAAGAAGAAACCACAGACAAAACTATAGAATCGACACACACATTGTACAATAATTACATTATATATTTTCAAGTAGAACAAAAGTGGAAGTTAATCTAGGTTTTGTCCAAGAATTAATTACACTTGAGGTCTACTCAAATAAAGAGCTTTTTCACACACATATCCAATAGATGAGACGCATCTATATGAGATCTATCTGTGGTTAAAAAAAACTGTAAAATTTGAATTATTAAGACAAAGCTGTTGGGAAACAAATTTTTTATTCCAGAGAAATGACAATCAAAGTTGATCTTGAAGAAAAAGAACTTTAAAAGCTAAAGTTTTCGGTAAAAAGACAGACTTGGATTAAAATAGATTATTTTTACAATAGCTTTAGTGCATAATTTAAATTTTTAAAACCGACATGTTAGAAAGTTTAGAAACCCTATAAAATATAAAGACAAATTTCTTCTATTTGAAACATTTTTACAAACTTTGAAGAGAGGATTTGGGCGGAAATCAGCCAAATGTTTTTGTGAATGTTTTTCAAGTTATTGAAACTTTGTATATTTTGCATCTCAAAATGGGGAACGCTTCAAGATAATAGGGGGGAATATTTTTTCTCTTTTACTTAGTAAGAAATGAAAATATACATTACATATGCGTAGTATTAGTAGAAGCAGTAGTAGTAGTCGTCGTCGTGAATGAATGATTAAATGAATGAAGAATATGAATCATGATGATGGCAGTATTTGCTATCGTGGATTCTACACAATTCATTCAGAATATGACTCATCATTTTTTCTGCTTTAATACATACAGTTTAGAGATGACATAGTATATTATTATATTACGCATTCACAATCACATGTATACATGTTGGTGTGTGTGAGTATATACGGGGATGTATGTTTGGTAAAGAATCGGATAGAAATTTGGCTCATGTTTACAATAATATGTAATGCTCTTTTTAAACGATAGGTTTGAGTTGATATAAAACAATTTTGTGCAATTATCAAAAGGATTCTATTTTTGATGATAAATGAATAGTGAATACGATGAGCATATTAGAAATCAGGGCGTTGATCTAAGCAGATTCATCTACCCTTTAAAATCCTTTATTTTCATTAGATATCAAAATTTAAGACAACACCACTTCAAGTTGGTTCTTCGTTCACTCCCTCTCAGCAAAAAAAGCTGGAATAAGATATGCTGTAACATTGAATGCATGTGTGGTGTATTCATATAATTTTAGTGTTCCTCTCTCCTCCCCTCCTTTTAATTTTTTAGTTATTTTCTCCTCTTTCCTTAAAGTAAAAACGTGTATTACACACAAAATTTTACACACACACACCTTTCTTTCCTAAGTCCACAAAATCATGAATGCATTCAGCCTCATGTTAGACATACTGACTTAATAAATATATACAATACAAGCATACAATAATATACCCATATATATATATATAGATTGTATGTATGTATAATATACATTATGTTGGAATGAATGAATGAAATGAGTGAGAGTGACTGAGTGAGTGAATGTGAGAACCACACACAATTACACCCAGTAAATTCAACAAAGAATGTGCCTATAAATAATACTGATGATACAAACGAAAAGAACTGATATAGACTTTTAATAATTATAATAATCCATCACAAAAATACTGATATCATTATAAATATTATTATTGTTGTTGTTGAAAATATGAATGAATGAATAAAAACGAGAAAGAAAATATAAATTTATGTGTGCAGTCGGTTCAACAAAGCTCAAGAATATGAGCTTAATTTAGAGACATGATTTGAATTTTTCAATATTCAAAAAAACATATATAATTTTTCACTGATATAAATACTCACAGGTTGGGTGTAGATACGTTTACGATTGTCAGCAGATATCTTTGGCTCATTCACAGACTTCATGTGGGATATGTGGAAATAGATTTTGATAGTTATCAAATCTTGAACGTTATTGTCTGATTGGAGTTGATGATTCTGGAGTGAATTAGCATCTAAAGTATTAGAGCCTCGAGTATTCTCCAATGAACGTGTTGATAGACTCGTTGAGGAGAAACGTTTGAAAATGTGCAGGATCATGGCTAGGCAACATGTCGATGGTGTCAAGTCAACAGCTTCGTCGACATCTTTACCAGCATAAAAGGGTACAACAGAGCCGATTTTATGGGTTTGCCATGTAGCCTTATCAAGGCGTATATTGATTAAGCCAAAGAAGGCCTGTTGTTGATGTTCGCCAAGGTATTGGGATAGGTATGACTCTTTAATTTCATCCATGCTACTCGTTAGATAATAAACGTTTTAAATGAATTGCAAAAATGAGAGATAAAGAATCGATCAAAGTCGTTTCTTGTCTCGTCTTAATGAATGAGCTAACAATAAAATGGTATTTTCGGTTCTCCTTTTTCTACACAGATGATAGGAACTCCTTGAATAAAACATTCATGGTATCAATTTGAAGTTGACAAGTGAAGTTTTCTTATAGAAAATGTCCGTCCATTGTGTATCGTAGTTCTCAATTGGATATTGAAACAGGAGCTTGTGGATTTGTCTTTTGTTGGAGAGTTGATAAAACCGGGAAATTGAGAAAAATTATAATTTCTCTTCTGATGTTTACTAATGAGAGCGAATTGAATGTGACTATCTATTTCGTACAATCTTTTTTCAAGACCATAACTCTAAATTATAAAAATAATTCTCGTTTGGTGTTATAGTATCATAGAATCATTACAAGTAGTATTAGTGTAGTATATATGTAGTAGCAGAATGAAGAGGTAGTCTCTCCACCCCCTTTATATTTTCGTCTTCTTCTCTAGATACATTTTGTTCATTTATCAAGTAAATTCATGAACAAACCTACCACCACCCCTTGACGAGTAAAAAAATTATTCAATAAAGACAGTGTAAACTATGAGAAGGCTATCCAACCTATAGTTGTATTGACAAAGAGTAGATTTGAATACACTCTTGTATACATTTTGTTGTAGGGAATGCACTATGTATGCATGAATATCTATGTGAGTACTATTCACTGATCTTCACATAGATATTCAATGGTATATTATTAGAAGGTGAATTTTGTATGTGTGTGTGTGTAGACACATAAGAACCAAAAATGGAGGAATAAGAGATAACCATGGAAGTTTCAAGGCCATAATAGGACAAGAATGAGTTGATATCTGAAAGAGGACCAAAAGACCGTCAAGAAATACAAATTTCTTAAAAATTCGAATCAAATATACAAAAATATAATTTTTATTAAAAACGTTTTTAATTCATAATTTTTGGAAAAACAGACTCTAATTATAATGATATAGGTCAAACTAGTTTTTTAATAAAATTCTATCATATTAAAATTTACCAATGATTTGTTATCCTCTGATTTGTTTAAGTTAATGATTTTGTTTACCCATAGATGATTTCCTAATTAGGTAGATGTTGATATCATCTTCTCCAGTTGACTTAAAAAGAGTTTCCCTTGAATTATTTACTCAAAAACCAAACAGAATGCAGAATGAAGAGAACACGCCCTTACTGGGGAATCAAAATTATTCCAGAGCCATTTCAGATTTCCCTACAACAAATCATCCATCTGATGTAAAATTTGATTACACATTCAACTCAATAATTGAAGCAATTTCTCATGGCGTTAATCCTGAAATGATTTACCAAGGATCTAGTGGTAGTTATTTTGCCAAAGACATTGATCATGTTAGTTTAAACTTTTTTATTCAGGTTGATAAAATTTGCTTAAAGATGAAACTTAATATTCTCAACAGAAAAACGTCGGAGTCTTCAAGCCTAAGGATGAAGAACCCTATGGAAAATTGAATCCAAAGTGGACAAAATGGATGCATAAAATGTGTTGTCCTTGCTGTTTCGGACGTTCATGTCTACTTCCTAATCAAGGATATCTCTCAGAAGCTGGAGCTAGTCTTGTTGACTTGAAATTTGAGCTGAACATCGTCCCGAGAACCAAAGTTGTTAGAATTAGCAGTGACTCCTTCAATTATTCTGCAATTGATAGAGCCAAATCAACTTCGAAACAAAAAGTTGCAATGCGGTTTCCAAATGTCGGTAAACATTTTCATCGTCTTGGATTACCGCCAAAAGTAGGATCTCTCCAGTTATTTGTCCAAGGTGCACGTAATGCTGATGTATGGCTCGGACAGATGAATGTTAATCCTCTCAGTGAAGAACTTCAAGCCAAGTTTCTATTTCAATTTCAAAAGCTTGTATGCTTAGACTATATCATTAGGAATACTGATCGTGGCAACGACAATTGGCTAATAAAATATAAAAAAGTTGAAGATTTGGCTAATGATAGTGACGATGATGAGAGCGGCGAGGTGAAGGCAAATGAAACCTCATCAGAGTATATTGCTGACGGTTATTACATCAAAGTTATTGCCATAGACAACGGCCTAGCGTTTCCGTTCAAGCATCCTGATGAATGGAGAGCTTGTGAGTCCAAATTATAATTTTTTAATGATCAAAATAATAAATTATTAGATCCATTTCACTGGGCTTGGCTGCCAATCGCCTTAAAACCTTTCACTAAAGAAATTAAGGATTTAATTTTACCAAAGTTGGAGAATGATAAATTTATTGCATCCCTTGTCAAAGATTTATATCGCCTCTTTAAAGTAAGTCCATTATTCTCTATTTCCCAAATTGAGTATAATTTTCTCTCAATAGACAGACCCAGGATTCGACAAGAAAAACTTTGAAAAACAAATGAGCGTTATGCGGGGTCAAGTGAGTTTCTTTGATTTTCTTCTAATGGTTGAATAAAAAAAGTATAGGTTTCATTGATTTCACCAAAAGGTAATTAATTACGATTAAGAATATTTTAAATGTCTGTAGTTTGGAAAACTTTGTTTGTCAATCTTTCAGATGAACAAATGAACATCTCGACTCATTTACTCAACAGTGCACAAATAGAGTGGAAAAGATTCAAGTCTTTCTCATTTACTGTCTCAATTTCTGACCCTCTCATCCTACTAACTTGAGATGATCTTTGATCAGAAATCATAAAATAATGAAGTTTATTGATTTCATTCAAGTATAACTTGATCTTCTATTCTTGATTTGAAAATCATTCATTATCATAAAAACCAATACTCTTCTTTTTACTCGTAATACTGTATATAAAATAGTCTAGTAGACACTAAAGAATTATATCTAACATCCAGTAACATTCAGTTTCTATATTTCCCATTGTTTCTTGATTGTGTTATCGAGGTGTTTATCTATTTTATTAAATAATTTAATTGAAAGAATTACTCGACATTTGTCGTTCATCAATTATCTTATTAGAGTGATTATTATTTTAAGGAATTCTTATAAACCTGAATGTGAGCCGTATTGAGAGGCAAAATTCCAATAAAGAACTAAAAGATTACAGTTTATCAATATAAAAAAACTATTTTTATCTTTAATCATGAAAAGTAATTCAACCAAATCCATATTCTGTCCTCAAATCTGGTTCATTTCTTATTCATTTTTGTAGACCAATATATTTTTGCCCTCTAGAAATATCTCAATTTATGTCTCTGTCGAATCGATTTTGATGTGAGCATAAAGCCCCATAGATTTAGTGAATGAAATCCAATTGATTGTCAAACTTTCTCTTCAAGGTTTCAAAATTTTTTAGTACAAAGATTAGTACTTTGGTTAGGATATGTTATATTTCCTCATTAAACATATTTTTGAAACCAATACATCTGTTGATTTCAAATAAACTATTCCTGTTAGAATTCATCTCAATTTTGAATTAGAAAATTGGCCGATTAAAACATCCATTCAATTTCCCATTTTCCCAAGTTGAGGAGAATAGCTCAAAATTATATTAAAAAGAAGAAAAATAATTTCTTGAAATTCTATTTGGATTGCTATTAGTCGTTCTTAGTTCTTTAAACTTTCTTTTGTGAGAGTAACAGCTTCAATCCTGTACTACATTTCAATTTTAAAGATTTCAGGTTGAAGTCAGTGATCTTTTGTGATGTTCTTTTCAAATTTAGTTCTGTCTTCTAGCATCTTTTATATTCCCTGTATGTGACACTTCTTTATTAGTGCAAGACCAATTCCTTTGTCTAGTTTGATGATGGCTTCTTCTTTTTAGACGATTGATAGTTGTTTTATGTCGTCTCTCTAGAATTGAAATGCAAAACAGAATTGAAGCTGTTACTCTTACAAAAGAAAGTTTGAAAATATAATTAGTTAGCTTTCATAGTTTTTATCACCTACTCAATATTACTTCACTCTCTGATAAACTTATTTATTTATTAATTTTTAGATGCTGAATCTAAGACATTCCTTGAGTAATGACGAAGCACCGGTACAATTGGTCCAAAAGCCTGTTGTAACTGTTGAACGAGCTAGACATCAGCGTAGACGTATCAATCGGAATAGTTATCGCTCTCAGCCTCGATATCAGGTCACTGAGAGTCATCTTACTAATACCAACATGAATGATAATCACTATGATGCTATGGATGGACTTGGAGATATTGACGATGATGATTCTAGCTCCGATGAAGATTCCAATTTTGTTGCCAAATACTATCAGAGACCATTCTTTTCCTGGTTCTAACTCTCCCCCACTGTACTTGAATAAGTTGCTCAGTTCTCCTTTTTCTACCCACAATGTATTCTGACATTCCTTGCAATTCTACAATTCTTCTGAATAATAATAGTAATAGTTCACTCAATCAATACATATATTTGCGAAATATTGGAGGGAATCCTCCCCTATTCAGATATTACACACACATACACAGACGATGAAACGTGTGCATGTAACTACAAATAAATTCTTCCCCCTATACGTATTGCATATTAAGCAGTACACTTGTCAGAATTGAACAGTTGTTATCTTTAAATTCAGATTCTCATAGTCAAAAATTGCTCCCTCGTTTCTCAAAAAGTCCCAGTGCTATAAAAAATTACTACAGAGATTTATGTGTCTTTTCTGATTTTCCCTTTTATACTAAATATGACCAGGACAATTATTATTATTAACTCAACCCAAGTATATTTTTTTGTACAGCCAAGAAGTTTATGTATTCATTTTGTGTTTTTCTTTTTTAATTTGAAGTGTAAAAAATCCTATTTTAACCCATCTCTTTTCATGTACCAATGTATATGGGAAATAATCATGTTAAGGAATAACATAAAATTGCTCGTGTAAAATATGCTCCTACTGTAATCCTATTTAACAAGTTTTGATGAAATATATATCTGTATTTCAAGAGAGATGAAGGTAAAATTTCACCCTTTACTGCCCATTTAGAATAAAGTTATATTTTTACTGTGATTTAAAATTAGATCTTTTTGGAAAATGAAATGAACAGTAAAAACAGTATTTCAAGTAAAAATTTAACAAATGCGCTCAAGATAAAATATCACTCAAGAAATCAAATTATTTCAACGATAAGATTATGAAATAGAATTAAATTTTGTATCAGGTCTTGATGGCAAAAGATTAAAGATTAGATTTTTCGTTTGCATTCTCTTTATAGTAAAATTTTGGTTTTACATGGTTTCATTTTCGGTCCTCACTTTTCGAACCAGATTTTCAACAAACAAAATTTTATATTGTTTTGAATCGTCCAACTAGTTATTACTCTAGTTGTTGGTACCCTGTAACAACTTTCAGGGCACTTGAAATGAAAAATTAGGAAATTTTCTATTCGATTCAGTTTCAAAATTAATTTTTTAACTTGTCTGGTTTACAAGATTAAAAAGCATATTTTTGAATATTTTAACTGATATTCAATTAGAGAATTATCCCAGCAATTTGTTACTAAGAGGGATCGATTAATAGAGATAGGCTTTTTTTTCAAAATAGGACTATTATGTCTGACAAGTTTTTCACTCAAAATGCACCATATTATTACTATGATTGGTAGAGAAATCCTTGTTTTCTATTTGGTGATTTAAGTGGTTTTTTACAGACTCCATAGTCATTTTGTAATCGAATTATGTCAAGAAATGTACAATCTGAAAACCGACATTTTTCAGATAAAACTACTGAAAAATACATACTTGTTTATCTAGAATAATTATATAAATGAAAAAAGCTTATTCAACACACTCTGACACTTTTCGTATTGGAGATTAAATTAAAGATCGAAAGTAAACTTTTCACGTTGTTAGTCTAGTTATAGAGAGACACAAGTCATGAACAAGCATGTTTATCGATCTTTTAAGAGAGATTTCGCAATTTTTTAATCAGCTCACAAAAAATAATTCACATGCGGGCCGAGATAAAACTATAAATTTGTGGGATCTGCAAAAATTATATTATCGATGAAAAAGCAATTCATTTTTAAAAAAATATCAACTTTTCTATTCATGGTTTTTATGATTAGCATAACAAATAGGATTTTGTGTGATTTGCTATCAAAAACAGTCCATTCATATATAATAATAAT
Source organism: Gyrodactylus bullatarudis (assembly GCA_012064415.1). Classification (NCBI taxonomy): domain Eukaryota; kingdom Metazoa; phylum Platyhelminthes; class Monogenea; order Gyrodactylidea; family Gyrodactylidae; genus Gyrodactylus; species Gyrodactylus bullatarudis. Next base: position 313,151 of record SSNU01000223.1, read on the forward strand.
AATAGGTGAAGAATCTTTTCGACAAAAAAATTACAAATAATTAAAAGGATTTGTTTTCAGCCAATCAATGGGTAAAACTCTCTATAAATCAAAAGATTGTGAAGCAACCCTTAAAGTATTATTCAAGATATCTGGGATATTCGAATCATGTGGAAGATCTTGAAAAGTGTAAAAGATGATAATTTCCGAGGTGGTATCATGATTACTGGTGCTACCATCTAGGAATTCGAACTCTACACACTTCATAAAGAATAAAGACCAATCTTTTGGAATGTGTACAGCATGATCGTTATTATACTCGGGATCATGAGCTTCAGAATAATATTCATACGATAACTGGTAGAGTTTCTTCAACATTCCAAAGCATTGATTATCTATTGGGGCAGGCAACATAATTCGATCGAATTCTATAGCTAATTGAGAATATTCTCTTAGGAAAAATGTATCAACAAGGCCCTTTGGCATAAAGAGTCGCATTCGAAAACCAACATCGGCCTTTTCATAGCGAATACCCTTGAGTTTCATATCCCTCATTCTCGGAGTTGGATCAGAGTCTCTTATTTCCTGGAAGGACACGTGCATAGATACAAAGGTAACTGGATACTTTGTATCCTGATTTACTGGGTGCGTAAGTAGGCCTATCATGGTTAACAGACTCAAATTCATTTTGTCTCCCATAAAAGCTGATGGAGACCCAGAAGGATTGTTATTGTACATTTTTGACATATACTCGAGTAGTTTGGTAGCCTCGTGATTGTATAAAAATATTGCAGGAATATCAAGATTAGAGATAAGATCTTCTGGCTTATCAGCAGACATGGAAAAGGGTGGAAGGGAAGTAATACTCCCACTATCGGCATTATCAACAACAATCATTCCGAGGACACCATGATCCTTTAGTCTACGAGCCTTTTCAATAAACATGCAACTTCCTCGCAAGACAACAGCGATTGAATTCTTCAGGGAAAGACTGTTTGTTGAGTTTCTATCATTTGAAGCGTACTTTTGAAGTCGAATATTCTTGAAATGTCCGTGGAGTGGAGATTTGAAGCCGATCGGCTCGACATCCTTGCATGCCTCAATTGGCTCAGCAATAACCAGAGGGCCATATATGAAATTTCCAGATAGAATTTTTTCGTCTCTTTCTGGAAGAAGGAGTAGATTTTAAAATGATATTCATTCTCAATTTCATTTGAACTCAAATTCATTTTTTTCAGTTAAAATGTTCTAATTTTATAATATAATTCTCTTAAACTCAGGTCAACATTAGAATTCTCAGCCGTTGGTCATTCAAACGTATCTCCGGTGATAGTCTTCACAAGATCTCTTTATTCGTACGACAAGCTCATCAAAAAATACTATTCAATCAGATTAGAGAATCAGAAATCTAATTTTGACGTGAGTTTTAATCAATTTCATTATAGACAACCTTAAATAAAAATTAGTAAACGTAGTTTCAATTGGAATGTAACCAAACTTTTTCCCAAGTCTCTTCCAGACGTTTCGGTACTGAGATAGTCAAGTACCTTCTTCAGTGGATATATTCCAATTAGATTTACTTTTACTAAGTTTTATTGAAGATTTCAGGTTCCATCATGTAACAAAACAATTTTCCTATTTTTTTAGATTCTAATAAAATTAAAGTTGTTATTGTCACAATACTGAATATTTGCAGAAGCAGACGAGATCAATCTGATTCATTTGGAAGAGTATTCGTTTTGGTTAAATATAGTAAAATATGGATAGAAACGAACCTGGTGAGAGATATAATTTTTCCTGGGGCCATTTACCAAATTGAGATGGCCAGCCTTGTAAACTGATTGAGCTGGAATAAGGCATATGCATTATTGTAAGATGGCGCTTCTTTATTTGATTACCTAAGGGGGATTGAAAATTTAAGAAAATCCAATTCGATTTTTATTAAAGAAAGCAAAGCGTTTTCTAAACATTTACTGACGAAAACCCTAAATCTGAATTTGATATTAAAGATACCAAATGAATACAGTTTCTATAATATGAATAGGATTCTTGTTAGTCATAATTTCGTGATTCCATCAACCTACTTAAAAGTAGGAATTCAAAAATATTTTTGAATATTCAATGAATAAAGTCTTTAGTAATAATTTTCAATAAAAATTCAGTTACTATTTGGACTTACTATCATTTTCACTGACATCATTGATTTTTATCAACTGCTGGATAAGATTTAAGCCTTGACTCGCCGAAATTTTGGATTCAGCCTAAAAAGTAGAGTATGGTAAAAATAAAAATACACTAAAGAGGTTAGAGTCGCTTTTAAGGAATTTACTATGCATAAAAAGGAAAAAATTCAGGAATTCTCTATCAGTCTTGAACAGTCTTCCACTTTTAAATCAAATATTCAGCTCAGAGGGAGAAAATTTTAATCTGTAAGATGCTTGAGAACATCGGTTTTGAGCTGATCATCGTGGTCATGTTTTGAAAAATAAGAAATTGATGCCAGTTATTTCACACTTCGATACAATGAAGTGTTAATTTACTTTGAGATGAAATTTTTATCAAAAAGCTATTAATCAAATAACCAGTGTAGTTTTTAAAAAAAAGTTTTATTATTCAAAATTTGTATGTAATAACTTATTACTAATAAGATCTTATTTGTGAAATAACTGACATCATCTTCTTATTTTTTTCAAAAAAATATGGGAATTTGGCGTCAAATCGAAATTCGAAAAATTACCATATTTTTTTTAAATTCAATTTATTTTCAGAATTTTTTTCTAATGGTATGAGCAGGCAACATGATCTCAATTCCTAAAAATCTTTATCGTATTCGAATTCTTGATGAAAAAATTAAAATTTTTGTAAAAATCATGGATTTCCAACTTTGGTTCAACCAACTTTAGATACTTGTGCGATATTGGAGTAGACAGTCTTTATTTCGAATGGACAAAAAATGGGGAGCCTAACAGATAATTTACTTTAATTAATCGGTTAATTTTAAAAAATGCATATTGTAATATATAAACTAGAAGAGAACATTATCATATAGCAAGTGAACAGTCCTATAGGCAATGAAAGGATTGTTTTCAAAAGAAAATTGATTTTATGAATGCATTTAATGTAGCATATTAACGTACCATATTCGGATTATGGACTAGTTCAATTTTATTGTCCTTTGATAATTTAATTGTGATACCCATTTTCCTGAGTGAAGTCATTTGAGCTTCATTGGTTAGCTGGATGTTGCCGAGATCGTTGAGCAGATTGATCTGAGGAAGTTTTGACTCCACAAAGAAGTTATCATTACTAGAGAATTCATTATCCGTTTCATCTCCAGAGAAGAATGGAGATACTTGATGAGCAAACCGTTTTAGGGGATATCGAATACGATTGTTGTGTTGCCATAGATCGTATTCAAGATTATCTTCATTGCTTTGATTATTTGATAAGAGGGCATAGAGATAGGCGTCTAGATTTTGATCGGGATTAAACTTTTCAGAGGAATTGAACTTGGCAAGAGAATTTTTCCGGGCTACCATTTCATAGAGATTTTGACACTTTTCTAAAGGCCGAAAAGTCTTTGGCCATGATGTTGATGAATCTCGATCCTCTGGGGGTCTATTTATCAAGGAAAGACTTATCGGTAATAAATGAGCTTCTGTTGTAAAGATGTAATCATTCAGGTCTATAGAGATATCTCCTTCTGAGGAAAATATCAGATATAAATACTTGAAGGTTTCAGCTAGGAAGAAGGAATCCATTTGATCGAATTTTTCCAACGTCTTGACATCCTTTATGGCAGCATAGCCACATTCAACACGGGAATATTTCTCGATATTATCAACAATTGATGCAGCAACTTCAATATAATAAGGATCCTTTGTTGCAAGATATAGAAAGTAGGTGGACTCGGCGAATTCCGGTCTGAGTAAATGATGAGCCCAGTAGACTTTCAGGTCTGGAGTGAAGGCTTCCGGCAGAAATTTATGACGTTTTATCACCTGATGGAACATTTCATGCATTTCAATTCCGTCAATAACATCGCCAAGTAATACATTCATTGCTGGCCAGAATGCAAGCAGTGCATCAAGGAACATTCGAGTTTTTTGCAGAGGTCTATGCATCTCTACATTGAGAAAGACAAAGGGCCAGGCCAAGTTCTCACTATCTTGCATATATTTTTTGATTGAGTTGTAATGAATTTTGAATTTGTCCAGGTAAGTCTCATCGCCAAAGAGAATGTACGCTTTCAGAAGGTACTCGTAATAAGAATCAACTCCAGCACCGACACCAGAATCTGATTAATCAAGAATTTAAATGTATGTTTTCTTTAAAAAACTTCACGACTCAGGGACTAATTATAAGTAGGGATATTAAAATAAGTAGTTAATATTCAGATGTCAAAAGTGCCACATTTGATAGTTTTTCTCTTACAATCAATTCAGGGGCAGTCTGATTGGCTTATAAAAGATTTGGCATTCAAAAAATAAACAGAGTCCAATAATTAATGAAAGCCGCCCAAATTTGGTAATTCTTTTAGCTTTGAATTCAATAAAACTGAGAAAAATGAAGAAGACAAATTTTTCGATTCAGTTTTTTCCAGTTTCATAATTTCTTGTCAAGAAAAAAAAATTGAAGAGAGAGTCGTTAAAATTTCTATCGATACGAAAACCTATTAATCTATGTATTGCACTATCCATTAAAGTAATATATCGGAATAAAGTGAAATATTCGCTTATCTTTTCTAACATTCTCTATGAGGTTAAGACCAGAAAAATGTAGTACATTTTATCACTACGTAGTGATAAAATCCGATGAAGCGATTTAATTTTGGAGAAGGAAAATTTAATCATCCATAATTATCAATTGATAGTTTTAAGGAAATCAATTCGGTAACAATATATCAAAAGTGGTATATTCTTAGCTCTAGTGAATTTTAACGACTTCAAATATTAGTTTTTGCATTGGGTTTATGATGAAATTATTGAAATTTATCTAATTGGCATTAAGAGAAATTATTAAAATACCTAGATTTTAAATTCGATATTGATTCAAGTGATTAGGGAAATAATGTTCAAGACGCTATTTATCAAAGTAACTAATTATGCCTTTGAGTAATGACAATAAAAGAAATGATAATTACCCGGTCTAATCCAATTGCCAGTATGAATGTTGATGACACTGCCCACAAGGTCTGAATATCTATTCCTATGATCGAATATGGTGAATAGGGCTTTTTTAGCTTTGGCTTCATAGATGGGATTATTTGTATATCGACTGAGAGATCCAAATTCAAGTATTAATGTGCCAGCACATGCTGTACACGTGTTAGTTTCACTTTTAACACGTTCTGTAACACCGTATTTGAGATTTATTCTCGAGTAAGGAATTCCCGTTTCTGTTTCGAATGCTGGTAACATTTTATCTACAAGAATAACTGCTAGATCCAAGAGTTCTGTAGTATACCAATCTAAAATTTGATTAGATTTGTTATTCTTCACGAGTAAAGCTGCTGTATGACCGCCTAAGAGGCCTCCGAGAACTCTGATGTTGGTCTCGAATAACGAAACTTCGATATCAGTATCAAAAGATATATCCATAACATTGATGATAGCCTTTTCAAAATTTTCATAATCACCAAGTATCTAAAATCAATAAAACTCGTCTTACAAAAATAGTATCAAGCGTGTCTACAAGAGTCAGCGTGAAATTACCAAGAGAATCATCGATATCGCCTCGAGATTTTTCAGACCCTCGATAACGACCTTTACATGAGAGAGGCATCAATTCATCAGCTGGAAAAGCATATTTCATATAGCTTCCGTAGGCATGTTGGAACATTTGCTTGACACGATTTCTGAAAAGTTACGAAAATAACGATAAAATTACTTGTATTCTTGTTTATCTACATCAGCTAATGATATTCTGCAAAATAATATTGCAACGTAAAAGAGGAATAGTGTAGATAAATACATATCTACTTTAGTAAGAGCATTTAGTCATTTTTGCCAACTTGTAAAAGAATTCAAAATACCGCCAATTTACTAACAAGCTAAGATAGTTTTTGTTTAAGACAACTCAATTTATAAAATGTACATAAATGAATCAAGACTCTAGAAGAAGTTTAAGTACATTTGGAGGAGTTTTTTGTCCTGTCACATTATCTCAGTTTAGTAGTGTTATTTTCCTTCGCCTTGGCTTCTTTGTCGGACAATGTGGACTCTATTTTACACTTTTACAATTAATCCTAGCCTACTCATTGTTAATTCTTACAGTTCTTTCAATATGCGCGATTAGTACAAATGGCGCTATCGCGGGTGGGGGTGTTTACTGTAAGAACAATAATTCATATCATTTTATCAGTTATGTTGAGTAGAACACTTGGTCCTCAGATTGGGGGATCTATTGGATTACTCTTTTTTATATCTCAAGTCTTTTCTGCTTCTCTCTACATATCCGCTGCTGTTGAAGGCATATGCACAAACTTTGGACCTGAAGGTATTCTTGTTCATGGACTTCCCGGAGATGGTCAATGGTGGCGATATTTGTATGCTTCCGTTATAATGTTACTCTGCTTTGTCATTCTTACCATCGGCAGTAACTTTTTTGCCAAAGTTTCCCTTGGTATATTAGCTGTAAGCTAAATAAACTAATACATATTCTATTCATATAGCTAGTTATATTTATAATATTTTCTGTCATTGGAAGTTTCTTCCGCTCTGCTATTAATATTCCGATACCATTTTCTAATACTATCGTTTATCCGTCTGGTACTAACACGACTCATTATGGATCATTCACTGGCTTCGATAAGCATACATTCCTCAAAAATTTGAATTGTAAATCTAGTTAAATTAATCTATCCTAGCCAATTTTACAATCGATTATGTATCAGAGAATCAAATGAGTTTTGTAATTGCCTTTGCTGTTCTTGTCTCTGGTATAACAGGTATTATGAACGGAGCAAACATGTCTGGAGAGTTGAAAGAGCCTGCAAAGTCTATACCCAGAGGAACACTCGCTGCTCAGTTATTTACCTTTTCCATTTACCTAATACTTATCATATTCACAGCTGCTACATGTGATAGATATTTACTATTGAATAATTACGTTTATATGCAAGGTATTGTCTATTGGGGACCTCTTGTTACTATTGGTGTCATTCTGACAACAATATCAGCCGCTCTTGGAAATCTCATTGGAGCTTCGAGAATTCTTGAAGCCCTGGCAAATGATAACTTGTTTGGTGAGCACAATGATCAATTATTTTGCAAGATGTCCTTAAAAATTTTTTATCAATGTTCAAAGGTTATTTTTCATTATACGTAACGTTTCAAATATTATTCCCCGTGAACTTTTGACAACATTTGTTTTTCTGTCGTCTCAAATTATTTTATCTTCAAGCACCAACTAGAAAGAAAGAAAAAAACGTTATATATCGATCATAAATTCATTCTTCTCGTGAATATATATTTTTAGTAACAATAATATATATATTCGTAATAAAAGAAAAATAATAATAACTAAGAGATTATTTATTTAGGGATAATCTTGAAACATGCCAAATGGACCACTTCGAATGGAAATCCCATTGTAGCTGTAATTGTTACTCATGTTCTCGCCATGGTAAGTTTATCGAATAACCTTTCTTTCATATTTATTCTGTAAATATAACGGAAAAATTTAATATATAATATTTACAGTTGGTTTTTCCTAACTATAGTAACGTCATTGATATAAAAAATTCGAATCAATATTCTCGATGAAATTAATAATAAAAATAATTCCTAAAGACTAGTAGCTGAAAATAAAAAGTTTATATGGATCGAACTTGTAGGAAAAAACTTTAAAAAATTTTCAATATTAGTGCTAGTGATTTGCATATTGAGTTGATTGTCTGGCTTTATCTTTTCGGCCATAAACAGAAGTTGAATTTGATCAAATAAATTTTTAAATTATATTCGTATTAAAGAGATTGATTGCTATAGATGAACCTAATACTTTTCTCTTTAATCTGATAGGACGAATTTTGGACATGAATCAGATAAGAAAACTCTTGACAAGAAATCGTATTTTTCTTTTTAATTCATGTTGAAATTCGTGTTGGAATTCATATTTTATTATACAGTCTTAAAAATCGGACATTATTTTTATTCTACTCAATGATATTTTCCACTTTTGTAAGATGCAAGACTAAGGAAGGTCCCTATTTTTGAAAACGATTATTTCAACTCATTGGGTTTGGAAACTTTGACATGCAAAGGAAAGCCTTTACGATTTCTCACACTTATATTAACCAATTTACTCATAAGTAGGCGTATTATACAAAAATATATTATTTCGAAAAATCTTCATTTGTTTTACTAAACTGCAGATAAGTGGATTTTCTATCGGAATATCTACCAAAACTCTTTTTTATTCAGAATTAACCCAATAAAGTCCATTTTTTGGTGAATATATAATATTTTATAACCTTGGAAAAAAACAGATTTATTCAAAGGTTTTTCGTACTTCTGTAGTTATTTAAAATTTTGCCAGGTTATACAAAACTTTAAGCTCTTTCGAATGGTACAAGTATTGAGACGAGTATAATTCGAATAAGAAAGTTATTGCATTTCAGCTACGTGAAATAATATTTTTGGTTTCAATCGAGAGAGAGAAAAAATCTCTCTTTAATTATGTATACTTATCTGTTGGGTCTAATGAATTTGGTAACGTATTTTTCCTTACAGTAGAGACTGAAAATGATAAATCTATCTTCGATTTCATTGGTCGAGACAATACTCGAATTCCATTAGTCAACGAAAAGGAGCAGAGAGGTACATAAACAGAAATCATTTCGGGGGTAGAGTTTTGTGACATAACTTATGTCAGACCATTATTTATCCAATTTTACTGTATTCAACTGGGAACACTTTAATTGATTTTAAAATATCCTATCAATAATTAAAATGAATCTAGCGTCTTTTTCGGTCAAATTTCCTATGTTATCGGTAGCTCAGCTTAAAACCAATGTCACAAAACACTTGTCTCAGTTAAATGAAATTGATTTTTTTTGACATTTAAGATTAAATCAAATGAAAAAACATGATCTCACAACCTTCTCAGGAACAGGAGAGGTAAACGATTAATATTTTGATTGATTTTTATTGAAAAACAATTAAATTCCTTTTTTAGAATTCTCTCTGTAGACTTGCTGATTAACTATCAACTACTATTAGTTTTGATACAACTTGAATTTCAGGCAAAAAATTTGCAAAAAGTTGACAACTTTTTATTGGTAAAACTCAATCGAATTAAAAAAATTGCGCTTCAGCCTGCATTAATATAGGGTCATTTTAGACATAGATGGGGAGAGGTTACTGATCGAGGGGTTTTTATTTCTTGGTCTTTCCACCCTTTTGAGCTATCATCGATATTTAATCAACCAACGAATTTTGACCATTGTACTATAAAATCTCTTTTCCTTAGGAAAATTTTTTTGTTCCATGATGGAATCTGAAATCTTCAATAAAAATTAGTAAAAGTAGATTTAATTGGAATATATCTAATCTTTATCCAAAGCCTCTTCGAGACGTTTCACATCTCACTAATTAACCCTTCAATATATTTGTCTTGATTCAGGATCTGCTTTCGGTCTTGGAAAATCAATAACTCTATTACGCCATAGAATGAGTGATCTTTCATATTAAATTTAACTGAAAAATTAGTTCAGGCCATTTTTTGAATATCGAAATTGCACCAAATTCCTAATTTTTCAATGTTAGATCATAAGAATATTATAGTATTTGAGATCAAAATTAGACTATTTATTCAAATTTAGCCACAGAATTTCATTGAATTTTCCAAATACTACGGAGGAGAATGCTCCAAAATTTGAAAGATCAATTTTTTGTTAAAAATTGCAAATTTCTCCCCTAATGTCACCTATTAAACGGATGTGAATTTATAAGACAAAAGATACTTTTGAATCTTGACCATGATGTGAGATTATTTCTACAGTTGAGAAGTTATCCCATGATAAACATTGTTTTTCACTCTTTGATTCATTGAATCGATAAAAATTATAATTAACGTAATCAATTTCTAAAAATCTAAACTTTTATTTCTTTCTTTACAGTTGGTTTTATTGATTGGAAGTTTGAATGCAATTGCACCAGCTGTATCAGTATTCTTCCTTCTTGCTTATGCAACAACAAACTTTGCTTGTACTATTTTGGATATCGCCTCTGCTGCCAATTTCCGGCCACTCTTTAAATATTTCCACTGGTTCAGTAGTCTGATTGGCGGCCTATTCTGTCTTGTTCTCTGTTGTATGATTCAAGCTGTTTACACATTAATAGCAATAATTATCTTTATTGCTATCGCCTTGATTTTATCAATGAGAAAATTACCCGATTCTTGGGGCTCCATATCGCAAGCCCTCATCTTCCATCAAGTCAGAAAGTATCTACTCATGCTTGATGATCGCAAATCTCATATGAAGTACTGGCGGGCAAATCTTCTGCTTTTGGTCCGTTCTCCAAGAAGTTCAGCATCTCTCGTACAATTTATGAATAGTGTCAAGAAAGGTGGTCTTTATGTTGTTGGAAATGTCATCGTTGGTGATTGGAGGAGTGAATCTTTGGAAAATAAAAAATCTGACGAAAGAAACTCTGATGTGTGTGATAAATCAAGAGGGTAAGTCCTTTCCTACCATTACCTTTGCTTAGAAATCTACGAGAATATAATTTTTATTTATTTTAGACTTAAACTCGGATAGTTTAACTAATGAATAGAGATAGGCATTTATTTAATATGAAAAAATCTTTATTACTCAATATTTACTCGCCTACTAAATCCTCTAAGAAATGAAAATTTCTACTGTTTAAGATAAAATTTTGGGTTAATTCCAAAAGTAGCCCCAAGAATTTTCAAAGGGAGAATAATCCTAAAACAAGCCCCATTCCAGAAATTTTTTCTCAGATTTAGCCCCAAATTATTCCAGAATTAACCCCATCGTAATTCAGTTCATCCAATTCTGAAAATTTTAACTTTTTTGAAATGTTTGTCTCTAATTATTCTCGTTTATAAAGATAGTACGTCTATGAATTTCAAAATAGTTTGTTTACTATCTCTACGAATAATTAATTATAATTAAGAATATTTTTTAGAAATCTTTTTCTAATGATGGATTAGAAGGGTTCTATGTATTCTCGGACATAGAGTATACATGATTTGATTTATAAATAATACAAGTTTATTGTTTTTACAATAAACTTGTATTATTTCATCTGATGACTTTGCTAACTGTTGTCAGCTCTTATTCTTCGAAAGAGGAAGGCAAAAATTTCATTCAGGATTATTCGGTTGTTACTCAGAAATCATTCAAAGTTAAGAAAAATAACTACAAATACTATATTTGGATGTGTGTTATTAAAGATTGTGAAGCCTTCGTGCGCTTTAGTCAGAGAAAAAATGAAATACAATACTTAACTTTATTTAAAAGTCCTTCGTGTATCATTAATCCATGTAAAGTTAAATCAAATGAACTCAATAGGATTTTAATCCCATATAAATTCAATAAAAGGCTTTTGAAAATTAATTGTTAATAGAGATGATAAACAAATAATATTAATATTTCAAAAAAGTTAAAATTTTCAGAATTCGATTAACCGAATTACGATGGGGTTAATTCTGGAAAAATTTGGGGCTAAATCTGAGAAAAAATTTCTGGAATGGGGCTAATTTTAGGATTATTACCACTTTGGGGCTACTTTTGAATTAACCCTAAAATTTTCGAAGATACTCGGCCCTATTTTCCCCCTAACCTAATCTAATCTACACCAATTTTTATGAATTAGTAATTCACGTTATTCATCAAAAATTACACCAATTTGACAAAATTTCTTCCGTCTTCCTCAACAATTAACGTAGTAGGTTTTTTTTTCACTTTTGTTACGCTAATAAATGAACCGATTTGGCATGTATCACACTGATGAGTATGCCCGAAATAAAGGCCTTATTTGTGAGAAAAACCCTGGCATCTTTTTACTTTAAATCTCATGACATCGGTGACCCAGCTCAAAACCAATGTTAAAAAACATCTATCCGACATAAAAGACAATCAATTCCACCTTGAAACTGAAAATCTTCATATGGGATTTCAATGTCTTCAGAATCCATTAAATTCTCAGAAATCTGAGGTCTAGCCATCCTATCAAGATCTAATGCACTGATAATTAATTGCCCATTGTAAAATTTACATGTGATCACATCATGCTCAGGTTGTCTAGTTAATGTATCTGTAATCATTTTTCCAATGCCATTCACATGGATTATCTAATCAGTATAATAAGAGATATAGAAATTCAAACGGTTGGTATTGGCTATTTTAGTAAATAAGTAAGTAACAGTTTTGCTATCTGAATAAATTTTCACGACTCTATACTTAATGTAATGTGAAAACATTCTACAAAACCTGTTAAAATTTTTGAGAAAAACTTGATAGGCATTGGACCTTGATCAGTCCATTGCTTTAAAACTGCTCCAATTCCATAATTAGGTGCATCAGCATATATTTCAAAAGATTCAGGAGCTTTAAGAAATACATTCGTTTTCGACTTAATTAATATGTCATCAACATATGCTTTAATGCCTTCAATGTAAACCATAATTATAATGTAAACCTGTCTCTATTAAAGTTTTCTTCAAATCTTCCTCCCTGACTCTTATCTGATGATAAGCTTATGAGCATCGAGTTCAAAGAAGATCTGTTCACCTGAAAACTTTAAAGTGATATCCATCAAATGTGGAATAGAATAATTGTCTTTAACAGTAATTCTATTAAGACATCTAACATCACAACATATCCTAAATTTCTTCTCGCGTAATTTCAAACAAAGTCCCTGTTGCATCACTACAAATATATATCTTCTTTTATATACTCACAAATTTTGAATTTAAGTGGATTTTCGGACGTTTTTGAAAAAAACATCATGAATTGCTCATTCATAATGGGTTCTAGTCAACGAACAAGAATTTAATGTCCATTTAATTTTTAGTGAAATTAGTTATTGGCTCCGACTATCAATTGGTCATCAGCGATGATGGAAAACTTTCAGTTTTTGGAAAAATCTACGACATTAACTTTGTGAGAGGTGCTCAGATAGGTAATGAAATATTATTATCAAATTTAAAACATGATGGAGTCTTCATTAATTTGCTTATAACATATCTCGGAATGGGAAAATGTAGTTTGATGAGTCGATTAGAAAATGCATTGAGTAAATTCAATTTATCAACTTTTAAGGATATATACTTAATAAAAGTATGATTTCTGCAAAAAATAGAGAAATGGAAATAGTATCTACAATCGATGAAGCTGAAATAAATACTGAAAATAAAAGGATAATTACATATATATACGGAGATATACGGGATATTATAACCGTTGATACCGATAATATCAGAAGAATCGATGGAATTTTATATTTTGGAGACTATACTAGAGCTGAAATTAAACCTGATGATGCTAAAACTGATGAAATGAAACCTGATTATGCAAAAAATGATGATAACTTCGAGGGATACATAAGAGGATTCGTTCGAGGAATCAATACGATGAGTGAGTATTTGAGAATATTTTATTTTATTTGATCTTGATTTCAACGATAAAATTGTCGAACTTAATCAAGAATATTACTGGTTTCTGAACTCATGAGGAGGGTTAGAGAAAAAAGACGTATATTTAAGTCAAAAACGTTATACAGGTAAAGTAAGAAGATTTAAATGAATAAGGAAGATGCCGAATATTTGAGGAATAGCGCTTTTATTACGGGCATACTCTTCAGCCTCTTACATGCCATATAAAGTGAACTTCCTAAAAAAGTATATAAAGAAGAGGATCTGACTAAAATATTTTAACCTCTTTACTAATGAGTAATGAGATGGATTCAAGATTTTTTTCTCCCTAAGTCTATCCACTTTGAGTGCTTCTATCTCTCTCATTTCAAGTTCAAATGTGTTGAAAATTTGAACATGTCACCTATGTCTATCCTTCTATTACCAGAATAATTTTCTAATTCATATCTATTAAAACAACAGAGGTCACTAATTTTGATCTTAGCTCATTGAATTGAACATCATTCGATGCAGAATCAAAAGTTGAGTCAGCTGCCTAATTTCCATTCCAAAATATTGCCTCGTGACAGTTTAAACCGAGCTTAAACCCCATTTTTTATTTTTTAAACTGATTTCAATATTTTTGGAAAATCTATACGAAAAGTCGTTTTCACAATTGAGAGAGACCCATTTATTTACCAAGCCAAACAACTACATCATACTCTTTCTAACTGAGTCATCGTACTACAGAATCCCTTTTTTCCTATTTCGCGTGTGAGGATTAACACTAGAGCTCCAATAGATGGGTTCATTGTATAGAAAAGGTGTATATAGGTGACATGTTCAAATTTTCAACACATTTGAACTTGAAATGAGAGAGATAGAAGCACTCAAAGTGGATAGACTTAGGGAGAAAAAAATCTTGAATCCATCTCATTACTCATTAGTAAAGAGGTTAAAATATTTTAGTCAGATCCTCTTCTTTATATACTTTTTTAGGAAGTTCACTTTATATAAAAAATATATAAAATTACAAAACAACTAAAAATGTTAGGATGAATCTGATTGGCTCTCATTTTGTACTTGGGTTGGGATGGTTTTGTATATTATCTCTTCTTTCACAGTTTATGACTCATGAGTTTATGTTTCTTTTTTTCTATTACCAATATATCTTGTGAGTAATCTAAATATTTCAAATATGTACTTTATATGTGTTTTATCTTGTTGCCACATTGAGATTCTTTATGTTCCTCATTGAACAGTTCTTTAATGAATTCATCATCTTCTGCCATAATTAGTAGTCCCGAACACCATACTGAAGAACAAACTTGGCAAAATCACCAACAATACCTACCCGGGGAAAAAAATCAGGATCCTTTCAAATGACAAAAACAAAGATCCAACCGACTGGAAATCCAAACAAAATGTGGTCTATGAGTTCAAGTGCACATGTGGTGAATCCTACATAGGTATGACAACTAGAAGCCTGTCAACTCGAATGAAGGAACACCTCAACAAAAACAATGACACATCCTCGGTACAAGCTCACATAAGAGAAACTAACCACTCAGCAGGCTTCGAAAACTTCAAAATAAGATACGTCACTGACCCGAAACTAAGCAAGCACAAGTCAAAACGCATCCTAGAAATAGTCGAGGCAAAGCTAGTGAACGAAGAACAACCAAAACTGTGTGCTCAAAAAATCCTTGGAAGACAACTAGGTTTAACAGGAACCAATTTCCATAAATCTCGAAAAGTCCTTCAAAAGGTTGCCAAACTAACTAACTCAACAAGACCAACAAAAACAGGCCCAATTCCAGCACAAAAATCACCAAAATCAACATCAGTTGACTTCACAACCTCTGGAAGAACGCCTGAACCAAAATTCACATCAACTCAATTGCCTAACCCCACCTCACAGAGAAACAAAAACACAAATTCCGCCCCCACAACAACCAGGGTAACAAAAACTCCAACCTCAACATTAGTTGATAAACAATCCCAAAAAAGTTGTGACGAAACACTCATCCTAGCAACCATGGTCCCCCAGAATGACAACCAGCACACAGACGGAATCGCCAGAACTCGTTTCTTTTCACAACCAGAAACATCCACCCCATCAAGAAAAAGAAACGCTTCAATTTCACCCCAGCAACAAAAGGGAAAACAGAGGAAAAAGATCCCGAGCAACAAGGGCATACATGACTACTTCAAGCCGAATACATAAGGAACAAACTTCAACCCCATTAGCAAATCAAAGATGAATGAAAGCGATTGGTCAGAATTTTGGTGTACTTTATTCATTGATAATCATGTATAAATATTAGATTTCGGTGTAAGGTCTGATGAGAACCGACGAAAATAAAAGCTTTTATTCACCTCAAACTCGTCGTTCTACTAACAAGCATGACTAGCAGTCAGCAACAAACTAATATTTTCCAAGAAATAAGGCAGCTTATGATCACAAATAATTAGTAGTGTTTATCACGTTTATAACTAGAATGGTCTCGTAAGGAATTCTATTTTATTGACCAATATAAACAATCTCTATCACTTAATTTTCAATTGTACAATCTTTATTTTGGTTTAATATTTCATATTTATGGATAATTTATAATATTTGAAAACTATTCTTGCATTATTTAATAAGTAAATACGTACATTTTCATATAAGTCCGGGTAACTGGAGATATTCATCAATTAAAATGTTTACAAAAGAATAATATATAGAGAGAGATGTACATTTCGCCAGGTCTCGTCAGTCTCAATTCCTGGTTCAATATTTAATAAATTGTTTGAATGAATAATTTTAATGAAAATTGTAAAAAGTTCTCTTGCGTAATTCCAATTGATGAAAAACCAAAAAACTTTTCTAGTATGTAGAAAAGAAAAATTAAAAATCAATTGGGCCATGATAGTTCCAAATTTTGTGTGTAATTCTTCTGGATGCAACCCAAGCGATAGAATTACGGATCTCAAAATTAGGGAAAAGTTTTATAGAATGGAGGAGGATCCAAATCTGTGCATCCAGAAGAATTACACACAAAATTTGGAACTATCATGGCCCAATTGATTTTTAATTTTTCTTTTCTACATACTAGAAAAGTTTTTTGGTTTTTCATCAATTGGAATTACGCAAGAGAACTTTTTACAATTTGCCGCAAAAATCGAAACTAAGGAATCAAAAATCACAGAATATTATGAGAATTTGTTCAATATTAAAGCAAATTCAATAATTGACGAAAGGCTAGATGAAAAAATAGGACAATTTTTAATGAATGAAGCGAATAAGATAAGAGAGAAAAAATACAATAGTCTTAAGAAACGCATAGAAGAACACGATATAAACCCCCAAGCAAGAGGTATCTTTAATTATGCGAATATTGAACTGTCTCATCATTAGGTCCAAACTTCTGTATACCGAAAAAATCAAAAAAGACAGAAGATAGATCAGATTTCGAAAAACTAGCGTACGAACTAAGACAAAGTAACAAGATGAAAGAAGGAACAGATATAGAAGACTTTAAAATAGGATTGATGAATGTCTACAAGAGTTATAGAAAGAAAAAAGCCTTACATAAGAAACTCAAAAGGGAACACTTCGCGGGATTGAAAGAGTTAACTAATAATGAAGAACTAATAATTGTTAGACCAGACAAAGGTACAGGGTTGGTAATCATGAAAAAATATGATTACATAAGATCGGGTCTTGATTTTCTATCGGATGAGAATAAATTTGAAAGAAAGGATGTTGTAAGAAATAAGTATAGAATGATAGAAGAAGAAAAGGAAATCGAAAAGACAGCATTAGACTTGTATAGGAAAGGATTATTGGATGCAGGAGTGAGGGAGAAAATTTTGAGAAAAAACTCAATACTGTCAAGGCTTTATTTCTTACCTAAGACACACAAAATAGATTCACAGTATTTACCAGAGATCGTACCTATGAGACCAATATTAGACATGTCAGCAAGCCCTCAACACAACTTGGCCAAATGGTTATTAAACATCCTAAAACCAATCCATAACCACTTTAGTAGATATGTAGTCACAGATGTATTTCAGTTCGTGCATCCAGAAGAATTACACACAAAATTTGGAACTATCATGGCCCAATTGATTTTTAATTTTTCTTTTCTACATACTAGAAAAGCTTTTTGGTTTTTCATCAATTGGAATTACGCAAGAGAACTTTTTACAATTTTCATTAAAATTATTCATTCAAACAATTTATTAAATATTGAACCAGGAATTGAGACTGACGAGACCTGGCGAAATGTACATATCTCTCTAAATATTATTCTTGTACTTTCTGTGATGGATTATTGTCATATTGTCCTTTATCTGTGAGTCTATTCACTATATCCCCTTTCTTAGACAGACGGAGTCTTGTTCAACTGCCTCTGTTTTATTCTTTCGGATCGTCTAACTGCTATTTGATGATTTTTAACTTCGTTTTCTCGAATGATGGTTTTTTTCTTAAATTCCACACATTTTGATTGTTGGGGTTGATTCTCTTTTGGTTGGCTTTCTTGGATTTCCTCATTTTCGTCATCGTAGTATTTGTATCGTTGCTCATCAATGCATTCTTCCTGGACGTCCTTTGGAGGTATGTAGTTTTCGCTCACATTCTCTAACTCTATCTTATTTCTTAAGATAGCTGGTTTTATTCTATCTATAGATATCTTTTCCATTTTATCTTTAATTATAATGAATACGTGCTTTTTATCTATTTTTACTTTCTTGTACGGTCCATTATATCTTATATATTTTTTAGAGTTTGGGTTTTCGTTTCTTACGAATACGTACTCTGTTTCGTTTAAGTTTTTTGGTATGTAGACCTGATTTTTGTATACCCTGTTTTCTCTAAAGTCTGGAATATTTATAGTTTTTATTGTTTGAAACAGTTTTCTTGTCTCTTCATCTAATTCCACGGCTTTATTTGTATTTATTGTTAATTCATTTGGCAATCTTAGGTTTTTTCCATAGATTCTTTCAGCATTTGTATAATCTGAATAAGGAGTGTTATTCAATATTAACTCAATATCTGGTAAAGCTTTATACCAATCATACAGGTTAGCTGACGCACATAATGAATCTCTTATCATTCTGTTCCTTCTTTCTATAATTCCATTACTTTTTGGATTATATGCTGAAGTATATCTATGTTCTATCTCATATGATTTAAATTTGTTTTCCATTATTTTAGACATGAAGGCTTTTCCTTGGATAACCTTTGGTTTTACACCATGTTTTTCTGAAAGTTTCCCATATTTCTTCGGCACTTTCATCTTTTATAGGTTCTTATTGTATTAATTTAGATTTCCTGTCAATGATGCACAGTATTTTATTATATCCTTGTGACTCTTTTACTGTTAGTACATCCATGTGTATGTGTTCTAATGTATTACTCACAGCAGGAAATGCAGATATTTCTGATTTGGTATGTCTGAAAATCTTTCCTTTCTGACAGCCTATACATGACAGAACTAATTCTTTTATTTGAGTATGCATTTTATGCCATACATATCTTTTTTGTATGAACTTTCGGGTTGCCTTTATACCCATGTGAGTAGGATTATATATCAAATATCTCTGTTATTAATGATTTTGGAATTATCGGGCGGGGACCATTATCATTAATTTGACAAAAAATATTATGGCTCTTTTTGTTGTTTTCTATTTTTATCCATTCACATTTATATGTTTTTTGATACTCTAATATTTCTTTTTTATTATTCTTTTGTTCTTTCTCCAATTTCTCTAGGTTGACTCTGGAGTTCGTAGACTCTATCATTGCTATGCTAATCGGGGCTCTCGATAACGCATCTGCAACGATGTTTGTCTCTCCTCTTATATGTTCGACCTCTGGGACAAATTGACTGATATATTCTAATTTTCTATCTATGTATGCCGATCTTTTTTCTTTTACATCGACTTTTTGGATAGTTAGGGTTGGAGTCTTGTTTTCAGTTTTTAATTTTATTACTCTGTATCTTATTAAATACTCAAATTTCCTACATACCTCTTCCATGACTAGTATTTCCAGAGTATTTATGTGTTTATTCTTCTCACAAGGCTTTAATGATCTGGAGAAAAATGCTATTGGTCTCATGTCATTACCGTCCTTTTGTTGTAGTACGGCTCCTATCCCTTCGTAGGATGCATCTGCATAGATTTCCAATAGTAATGTTGGATCTGGGTATTTTAATACTACGTTTTCTTTAAGTTTTGTTTTGAATTCATTGAATGCTGCTTTTTGCGTTTCATTCAATGTTATTTTTCCATTTTTTTCCTTAAATTGTACAATGGCTGTTCGTAGTCTAGTTTCTATAGAAGCGGCGTTTACACATCCCGAGAAACCTTTGTACCTCTTTTTTTTATTTGGGCTCAGGGTATTTTACTACGGCCTCTATTTTTTCGTAGTTGGTTTCTATACCATTTTTACTTATTACGTGTCCAAGGAATTCTATTTTTGTTTTTCCCATTTCACATTTTTCTTTGCTGATTTTTACTTTGTTTTCAGCTAAAATTTCTAATACTTCATCAACATGTTCTTTATGCTCGTTCCAGTTCTCGCTGGCTATCAGTATATCATCAACATTTGGATTTTTTCTGAATAAACGATCTATAAAGGTTTGCCATGTTGCGCTTGCATTGCACAGTCCGTAAGGCATACCGATATATCCACCAAATGGGGTTACTATGTAGGTTTTTTCTCTATCTTTTTCTGCAACTTTTATTCGATCTTTGAGAAGTATTTTTTGTTGCAGAATTTTATTATGACATCATTTATATTAGGAATAGGGTACGTGTTCTTTACAGTGATTTTATTTAATTCTCTATAATCTCCACATATTCTAACCTTTCCTTTCTTTATAGAATCCGCCGGTAGGGTTATTGTGCTTCATTCCGAATTTGATTCCTTCATCCACTAATTGGTAAATTTTCTCTTTTACTTTGTCTACCATTGATGGATGAATTCTTCTTACGGCAGCGTGACACGGATTACCTTTTACGTCTATCCTATGTTCTATGCCTTCAATAAATTGGTGTTTTTCTTCTTGTTTGTAATTTTTTATTAACTCATTTAGAATCTCATCCTCCTTTACTATTGAGTAACATTGATAATTTTCATCTTCGTGAATTAAACATTTTTTAACTATATCATGTTTTTTGTTTACAAGATTTTGATTATTTGAATCTAATATAAGGTCGTGTTTTCTCAAAAATTCTATGCCAACGCAATTGAAACCAACAGGAGCAAATATGAATTCGTGTATAGAAATATTTTTATTTAACTTTGAATTTATTTCTTGCTTCTTGTTGTATGGTATTAGCTTTCCCCCAGCACCTTTTAGCTGTCCTCTTGGGGCCATTTTGGAGGCGGGTTTATTTTATTTACTTCTTCTTTTTTAAACTGGCACTTTGTTTCGTTTGAACAGAACTTTGCCAGAGGTCCAAATTTGTAATGGGTAGGACAAAATTTCATTGTTCTGCCTTTTATTGTGAATTCGATTACTTCCTTCTCTTCTCTGGCCTTTTCAGTTTTCGAGACGAAGTTTATTTCTTGAACTTTAGGACGAAACTCATGGATTTTTGAACCATTTCTGCTAGTTCGTCACTTGATTTCTCTTCAATATACGGAATTATAGCTGCATAATCACTGAGATCCAATGTTTTTGTAAAGAGTGCTTTCCTAAGCTTTCATTCGTGCAACATTCTTTAATTTTAATGAGTCTATGAAGAGGCTCTTCTATTTTTGATGAAGAGTCTAATATTTCTTCAAATCTCTTTGAATTGGTTTTCGATGCTTTTGCAGTAATAAAGTTAATGATTTGTTCGGCGGACATCTTCTTATCTTTAGCTTGTTAGAAGTAGTCTTTAATCTTAGGCTTCTCTGAGCATTTATATTGATGAATTACCGTCATCATAAGATCTTTTCTTATTACATCGTCGTCTATGCCTCTTAAACGCCAAAATGACTTTGTCATTTCTTGCCACTCTGGTATACTATGGTAAATCTTTGGTACGTTGTCCCACGTAGCGGCGTTGACGATTACCTTTTGATTTTGTTTTGTAGCTTTTGATTCATTTTCGTGGTCACCATGTTTTATCTTGTTGCCACATTGAGATTCTTTATGTTCCTCATTGAACAGTTCTTTAATGAATTCATCATCTTCTGCCATAATTAGTAGTGTTTATCACGTTTATAACTAGAATGGTCTCGTAAGGAATTCTATTTTATTGACCAATATAAACAATCTCTATCACTTAGTTTTCAATTGTACAATCTTAATTTTGTTTTAATATTTCATATTTATGGATAATTTATAATATTTGTAAACTATTCTTGAATTGTATTTTCTGTGATGGATTATTGTCACATTGTCCTTTATCTGTGAGTCTATTCACTATAAATGCAACATTTTCTGTTAATTGTTTTTCACATAATATAAAATTCAAATTTGAATAAAGAAAACTATCTTGGGGTGTTATCTATTGGGTTGAATAGATTTAATTGGTAATTTATTTGTTTTCTCTATCTGCATCTGAAGTTCTAATCCTTTCCTTTTTACTTCAGGTTGAGATGTAGTCACCTTAGGTTCTTTTTCTTTATTTCTGTAAAGATTAGCTGTTTACGTTATACGTAAATAGTAGCCTGGTTGCAAAATTACAATGTACATGTCTGTCCACAATCCCACGCATCAAACGAATGCTTAATATGTGATTGCTGAATTGGATGTCGTTAATAAACTATAAAAGGTCCAAGGACAGTGCAGTCAGGCAGAGATCTTCTCTTAGTGTTCATAGTCTAGAATAAATATTTCTTACTATGATTAAGTCTTCTCTTACAAGTCCAGATATACTGAGTTATTTGGAGGATACGATTCCGCAAGGATCGGTTCTGATAGCTACTGCAGACAAAGTCTCAGAAGCAAGCACCTCAGCAGTCAAAGACTCTGGGGATAATATTATCGATGGAAAGACCTTCGATTCTATACATTTCTGATTGTCGGCCAAGTGAGAGATAGATTTCTTGTTATTTTTTTTTGTTTACAAAGAGTTTGGTTTTCCTTTTTAATGAAGAAAGCTTCTGTTGTTTTCAAGGTTTTTGCATTTTCCCGTTATTTTATAAAGAGGATATAAAAGTTTGAAGGGGAAACCTTTTTGTCTTGATATGTTTTCTGATCACTGTGTTTCCTGTGTACATATGTTCATTGACTTTATCTTCCAGTTTCCTGGTAGTGTGGCCTATGTACTCTACCTTACAAGGACACTTGAATTCGTATACAACATATGACGATTTATTATTTCTAAGGTATTTTATTTTTAGTTTTCAAAAACCAACAATTTTTCGAAATGCTTCTGAGCACCAGAAATAAATCAAAGGTTAATAAAAGTTGCAAAATTGATGAGTTTTTTAATCAGCTTTCTAATGGTATTAAATGAGATCAGTTCGTTTGTATACATTGAAAATAATTATAATATTCAATATTAGTCCTATATATACGAGGATCTATCTCCTTTAAATTCATCTTTTCTCAAGGACTTTAATCATAAGATAATGGTAAATTGGGTTCCAATCAGGAGTAATATAATTCTAAGTCTTCAAACATTATTTCAAGACAAAATAATGCCCTAAATTGTCTCTGGCGCTCTGTCAATCCTTCCTGCTGATTCTTACTGTATTTTACAAAGACCAGATCCATTTATTTCTTGTCTCATAAGACAGTCTCAATCATTGGAGCAGATTTTATTCAGTTTTCTTGAAGGTTCTCTAGATAAAATGGAGCTCTATATAAATAGAGATTAATGTAAATTGTTACTTCCTGGATAAATGGTTTCCTTTACTTTATAAACATTTTTATTATTAATCAGTATTTTTCATTGATATAAATTTGGTTTGTATGAATTGAAAATTAATGAATCTCCTAGCAAAGTGGGGTACCTGATTATTACTGAAAACACTGTAATTTCTACATTTAATTATATACAGAGCTCTTAAAAAAATGTTTACACTATTATTTGGCTCTTATTCCGTTATTATATTCATCATAAAACAAATTATATATCATAAAGATGTTAACTTAATTTTCTCACCGTTAATATAAGAATTCTTATATTTTTATCATTCATACGTTCTTAAATTCAAATTTAATTTTTTCCTTGAAAATGAAAACAACATATTAAATTATTGTCAGAGAGGTGTTGGGTAACCTTTGATGTAACCTGGACAATAGTGAGATCAAAGATTTCAAGATAATGTATATAACTTCACAGACCATCGTTTGGACCAAACAGAAAAAGAAGTACTAACTCTAGGAGCTACAAAAGAATCCCTCAAAAAGAAAATATAAAGTTGGAATCAAAAGTCGGTTTTGAAAGATTCCTTGACCAAAGCTAAAAACCACAAACCAAGATCAAATGAACAATTTGAGAATTTCCAAATAAATTTCGCAGCTTTTTATGCGGATTTCATCAAAGAGGAAATTGAATTCTCGTTTCTTCAAATAGACACATCACAGCTATCAACAAATTGAAAAGAAGAGAAGACATTATCGAAACAAGCTTAGACAAAGGTAACGGTCTCATCCTAATCAAGAAGGCAACATACATTCGAGAAAAGATATCAATTGCGAGGAAATTTTTTTCTCCTCCGACATCAAATCCTTATTCACAAACATACCACTTGAGGAAACAATAGAACACATAATTTGGAAAGTCAGGAATTCCAATTGCAACTTCCCGCTGAGAAACACAACTCTAAGAAGACTCATTCATCTCTGCTGTAAGAATGTGGTTTTAATAACAGACTATATGATTTAGTTGGCAATGATGATTCAAACAAACGATAATTAGGAAATATGTATATTTGTTTATATAAGATCAACAGTTATTACTTTTGAAATATAACTTTTATGTTACCATCCCACATTGTTTGTTACTTGTGTGTTCCACTTTAACATGGCGACATGGAACTTGAATAGAACCTTCATCATACCTGAATCTATCATGGAATTTGACCACTTCATCTAGACGGTTAGCTGTATGTTTAGAGATGCGAAGGTTATCAAGGATGAATCAAAAATCAATAAGTTTTGCTCCCTGTTAGATTCCTCCTCTGCATGTAAAGTAAGGGCGGTATACCCTACGGATGAGGACTTTCTGGATGTCAAGTGGAATGACTTTGTGGAAGCAATCAAAGGTTATATCTGGCCCACTCCGTTCATCTGGGCTGCGAAATAATGGACGACATCTTTGTTGCCAGCCTACCGCTAGCCCATCCAATCGACAAAAGGAAGCTAATTTTTCACCACAAGAATGTACCGGTATCACTCATACCTAAGGTTGAACTCATTTTAAAGGAGTGGCTTTCGAAAGGAATCATTGTACCTGTAGAGAACCAGGTCATGGCTGCGCCTTTGTCCATTGCGCACGAAAAGAATGGGGAGATCAGACTAACGAGTGGATATCATAAGACAGCTAATCCTACCCTACCCCCAGAATGGAGGATTTGTTGTCCAAAGTTGCTGGTTGTAAGTACTACTCAGTGTTGGATCTTTCGGATGCCTATCATCAAATCAACTTAGACGAGGAATTTCAATATCTGATCTGTATATCCACACATCTGGGATACTTTCAATTTACCAAACTGCAGTTTGGGTTGTCATCTGCCCCGAGAATTTTTTCAAGAGGCTATGAATAGGGCACTTGCTGGGGTCCCATACATGGCAGTATTTCAGGACGACATCATAATTGGTGGAAGATCGATAGCTGAGCATGATGAGGTATACGGTATGGTCTGTGAAAGGTTAAAGAAGTATGATTTCAGAATTAACCCCCAGAAGTTGCAAAAGTGTTCTCAAAAGATTCAATTCATGGGCTATATCATTGCGAATGGCGAAGTATCCTCTGACCCTAGCAAAGTCATGAAGATCAAAAAATTAGGCACTCCTCAGAATAAAACTCAATTACAAAGTCTCTTGAATGTTACAGTACTATGGAATGTTGTGTGGTGGATATTCTCAAACTTTTAGCAAGATTTTTAGTCTGTTACAGAAGGATGTGGAATGGCGTTGGTCGGATGAATATACAAAGGCTCTGGAGACGGTATTAACCAAACTTTCTGAAGATAGTGTTATGATTTATGATCCCAGCCGGACACTTTATTTAAGCACAGATGCGTCGGCCGAGGGCTTGGGAGCAGTTATTTCGTATGATGCAGAGATGAAGCAAGTGGTACACAATGCGAGCAGACTGCTCAAACCAGCAGAAAAGAAATATTCGAATTTAGAGCGTGAAGCCTTAGCAATTGTGTATGGGGTGAGGAAGTTTTACAGATATCTGATTGGCAACAAGTTTATAATACAAACAGACCACTCCCCACTTCAGTATATATTTATGGATCATACGGAGAACAGAAGAGTATCCTCCAGAGTTGATGGTTGGAGACAATGGCTCTCCCTTTTTAATTATGAAATCAGATATAGAGAAGGTGAACGTATGTCACTTCCTTATGCTTTATCCAGAGTGGGAGTAAAAGAGGAAGTTAATGAGACCAATGATGATTATTTTGTAATTCCACAGGTTAATGTTGTGTATCCTGATACTTCTCACGAAATGATGTTATGTGCAATCCGAGAAGCTGATGACCCTACGTATCAATTACTGGTTAAGAAAATTGGTCTAAAGTTGAAAGGTAATACTAAGATGCTGGCTGAATATACTCAATTGAAAGAGGATCTGTATGTTGATGATGGAGTTGTCTACCTGGGAGATAGAGTGGTGATCCCGAAGCCGGTTAGAATGCAAGTGCTGGACGCCCTACACAACAATCACCCGGGACGGGATGCGATGTACGGTTTGGCAAAGAAGTACTGCTGGTGGCCCGGTATGTACAATGATGTGAACAAGTGGGCGAACAGCTGTTTAACGTGTCAAAGGAATCGCAGACGTCGCCTAAACACGAACTTGGGCGGAAGTTGATGTGTGTATGGAGCGAGTGCATGTAGATGTTGCTCATGTGGATGGCAAATCGGTACTAGTTTTTATTGATGCATTCTCCAAATGGGTACAGATGAAGACCTTATCGTCACTGTCAGCAGCGCATTCGGTGGAAGCACTGCATGAAATCTTCCAGTTGGTGGGATATCCCAAGGTCCTAGTTTCGGATAATGGCACGAACTTTGTGGCCGCGCAAATGAGAGAATATGCTGAGGCGAAAAACATTCAGCTGTATCAAACCCCACCAGGGCATCACCAGTCTAATGGCATAGTGGAGTCGCTCATCCGAGATCTACGAATGTTCCTTGTGAAGACAACTATAGCAGATGTGAAAAAGGCAATCAATGAATTCGTTGCCCATCGAAACTCCTCGCCTAACTCGAAAGGAGTTGTACCTAATGAAGTTCTCTTTGCCTTCAGACCCAAAACTGAAATGGAGCTCTTATTGGCGGATCGTAGAAATGCAGTGAACCAGAAGTCAGCTTTGATTTTTGTGGAAGGGAAAGGATGGACAGGTCCCACAATGGTCACTAAAAATTCGCAGCATACTTGGCGTGACGAGACCGGAAGAATGGTTCATGATGCTGATGTGATACCTGCTCAACAAGGCACTGCTATACCATCCCCTACTCTTTAGGACACCCGTAATGATCACCGGGACTCAGGTGAAGAGAACGGCAAGTCCACCAAACCAGCAAGAGTCAGGAAACAAATTAACCGCCTTATTGAGACCTGCTCGACAACTTTCGGAGGGGATGATTTAGTGGGCAATGATGATTCGAACAAACGATAATTAAGAAATATGTAAATTTGTTTATATAAGATCAACAGTTATTACTTTTGAAATATAACTTGTATGTTACCATCCCACATTGTTTGTCACTTGTGTGTTCCACTTTAACACTATACATCCAGAAAGACGGTGTAGCAATGGGATCCCCACTAGGTCCACTGATAGCCGAATCATTCATGGAAAAGATGGAGTCTGGAAACCTTAGACAAACAATTGAGAGCGCAAAACACTACCATAGATACGTAGATCATATGATCCTCATAGTCAAGAAAAACAATAACCTAGATGAGATTCTGGAAAAATTTAATAAAAAACATAAAAACCTAAGATTCACTATAGAGAAGGAGGAAAAGGGAGAACTACCGTTTTTAGACGTACAACTTTCGAGAACTACATCGGGAGAAATAAAAAGAAGAATACATAGAAAAACCCTTATTCTCAGGAAAGTACTTCACTACAATTTATTATGCCCAAGAGAGAACAAAAGAGGTCTGATCATATTCATGTTTACCCGAGTCAAGCGAATAGTATCCGAAGAATTCTGGCAAGAAGAAAAAGAAAAACTTGTGGATATTTTCTTGGAAAACGAATACCCCATAAACTTCATTAACAATATCCTGGTATCCATGGAAGAATCAAACAACCACACACAAGATAAGGAAGAAAAACCAGAAATAAGATTATATCTACTGTTTAGAGGAGACCAGACAAGCTCGATTTACAAGAAAAAACTCAAAGAATGGTTTGACAAAAGTTTTCCAGACAGATCCTTGAGTATATATATTTAAAAATTGCGAAAATCTTCTCAAATCAAACTAAAGACAAAATGAACCCACTAGAACAAACACATGTGTTTCTCAAATGCTTCTGTAACTCAGAATATATAGGACACACTGCCGAGGGATGCTAGTCTCTAATGAGAAACTGAGGGTAAAACTATAGTATAAGTTCTCGCTTGGTCTTTGGATGTGTGAAATTTATTGTAAGTTTCATTGAGTTAGTCATTTGAGGTTCAACTAGAGCTACTGTATCAGAAATATAAGCAGAAGTCTCATTAGAGACTAGCATCCCTCGGCAGTTCTAGATATAGCTGAAAATTGACTAATAGGGAGACTTCATCCTATCGACATACTCTAGCACTATTCCAGATTGTATGTTAATGTAAAATAATTTTGTTGGTCCATAAAACAATGATTAAAATATACACAGCCAGAATTAATTTTAAGAAATAACAAGGACGAACTATTTTAAATTCAATGCGCGTCAGGAGATTTAAATGGTTGGTATTTTCCTCAGTTTCAACCAAAGTAAGAGAAATCAGGGACCGACCCTTGGATTACATATGGTTATGTACGATTACGAGAAGCAATAGCTGTACAAATAAGTAAATCAAAAATTAATTACAGTGACCACACTTTGCTAGTAGGTTTAATGTCTAAAAATTAATTACATTTTGAAGTTTTGAATTTATCTTAATTTAAAAAAATACAAAAATACGATTACAAGCCCCATCAAAAAGGGACAGAGGGGTTAAATGTTTTCGTTACACTTAGGGTGAGTCACTTGTATATTGCATAAGCATAGACCGTATATGCTAACAGGCATATACCAATAAGGGAGAGAGAGGAAAAATATTTTCGTTACACTTTCAACGTTGAAAGTTATTCAGTGGTGTAAAATATTTCGAATAGCGTTGAAATTTTTGAAAAAAATTATTTATTGACATAATAGAGCTTAAGTTTTATTTTTAGGCATTCAATACAAGCAAGAAGAAAAACACCAATTTATTGAAGGCATAGAACATAGGATAGACGTAAAAAGAAATCCGTGTCACGCTGCTGTAATGGTAGACCAAGTAAAAGAGAAAATCTACTATTTAATTAGAACACAACATGGCAATCGTTTTTTTCGAAAATATCCAAATGTGATTACATAAGTTGATGATATACTGATAGCCAGCGAGAACTGGAACGAGCATAAAGAACATGTTGATGAAGTATTAGAAATTTTAGCTGAAAACAAAGTAAAAATCAGCAAAGAAAAATGTGAAATGGGAAAAACAAAAATAGAATTCCTTGGACACGTAATAAGTAAAAATGGTATAGAAACCAACTACGAAAAAATAGAGGCCGTAGTAAAATACCCTGAGCCCAAATAAAAAAAAGAGGTACAAAGGTTTCTCGGGATGTGTAAACGCCGCTTCTATAGAAACTAGACTACGAACAGCCATTGTACAATTTAAGGAAAAAAATGGAAAAATAACATTGAATGAAACGCAAAAAGCAGCATTCAATGAATTCAAAACAAAACTTAAAGAAAACGTAGTATTAAAATACCCAGATCCAACATTACTATTGGAAATCTATGCAGATGCATCCTACGAAGGGATAGGAGCCGTACTACAACAAAAGGACGGTAATGACATGAGACCAATAGCATTTTTCTCCAGATCATTAAAGCCTTGTGAGAAGAATAAACACATAAATACTCTGGAAATACTAGTCATGGAAGAGGCATGTAGGAAATTTGAGTATTTAATAAGATACAGAGCAATAAAATTAAAAACTGATAACAAAACTCTAACGCAAAAGAATCCAGCATTATGTCTATCCATTTTGGTTAGATTGGGATTATAGAATGATGTATTTTTCAATATCGATTATTTTTGGTTCAAGTTTTGTTTCTGGAACTATTCTAGCATATCTCGTGATTATGATTTGTTTTTTTCGAAATAATAATAAATTTAGTTCTCTATCGAATGGTGTTAGTCTCTCAATGTAAAGAGTTGAAAAAACAGAGTTATTCTATCTTTGTTATTATTCTTCTCGGAGAATTTTTTGTTAGTGCATTGAAAAGAGGAGAAAATTCCCTTTCGAATGATATATAATGAGAAAAACCAAGTTAAAGTATATTAATTTTGAGAAGGTTTAAAGAATGGCTTATTGGCTAATGACTCATTAGTAATGAGTGCTCAAAGCTGATTAGTTGAAATTTTGAGGCAGAGAGGTATAAATCAAAACCTCCGTGAAAGATTTAATTTATCTCGAGTCAACATGTGTGAAATTGACTGCATCATTATATTTTCTAAAATATAGGATAATAATAATTGGTAATGAAATTGTAGATATTTTTAATTTATCTAATATTATTTATCATCAACGTGTTTTTTTACAACGATTAAAAAATTTTTTGGATCCAGGAAAAAATGAACTTAGTTTTATAATAAATTCTAAAAACCAAATTTATTAAGTGTTTTGAATAGATCAATCAGTGTTTAAATTTTGCGTAGGTTTTAAATCTTCACTTGATCTATAACCTGATTTTACAGTGAGTTGCATAGAAAACGCCTCGAGACAACTCTACCCAAAAAATAATCCTTTATTTATACCTCTCTGTACCAATTTCATTGACCAATAATATTTGAGTATCCTATCAAGCAATGAGATTGAAGCATGGTTTTTCCCTATCCACATTTTCTGTTTCTACTCTCGTCCCCCAGTAGGATTACGTTTTAGAAAATATGATTCTATACTTTACATAGTTGAAAAGAGAATTTTCTTGGCTTTAGCAAGAAATAAAAATTAAGTTTCTAGCATCACGTATTAATGAAATAAAATAACTCTGTTATTATTAACTTCCTGATCAAGATATTAGCACCATTCAATAGACAATGCTTTTTCAACTGGGTTGTGAAATTTTCATTAAGCCAGCATGAAAGAACTCACAGAAAATTAGTTTTTAAGTTTGGATCTGAAATAGAATTTAAAAATCTAATTCAAAATCAAATCACTCATGAATTTAGAATCGACTATAATTGCAGCTCATAAGTTTAACATTCCTACACTTTCACACAATACGTCATGTTCTCTACCCCTCCCTTAAACTGCTATTATATGTGAAAAAGGAAGAAATTTTTTCATCCCATTCCAATGACTTAGTCATTAGCAGGGCAACCCAAAATATGACTAAAAAATTCAAAATATGACTAAAGAATATACCTTAGTCACGAAATATGCTTCAAAATATGACTTATATGACTAAAAAAAAGAATCATTTTCAAGTAGTATAAATCTTTTTTTTAATTTGTATTCAATTTTTTAATGGTATAAATTCAGATATTTCCATCATCAAAATTTCTATGTTTTTAAGGATTGCTTTTGTTATGGAAAAAGATCTTTCCACTTCAGAGTTTGTAGGTTGGCAACTGAATTGGACTAAGTTGAGCTTTTGACTGATCGATTATTTTACTCATACCATTCGAAAGCACTAATGACTCATTAGTCATGACCTTTTTAAAAGTCCAAGACCCCCTTTTACCATGAATCCGTGTTTTTTGATATTTTTGTGATATTTTTTTCAATTCTGACCTATAGAATTGTTCCAAGGTTTGTAAAACCCATTCGTTCTCAATATTCATAACTAAATTTACTAAACTCATGCTCACACAAAAATCATTTGAAGAAATCTTAGTAGAACAACTAGAAGAGGTCCTTGATGAACCCAAAAATTATATTGGATTTCAAGACTGGCAACGAATTACTTCTGATCTTGCTGATTTAATGATGATCGACGGATATAAAGCTTTATATAGTACAATCCTCAAAATTTGCAAGAAAAATAATTTATCTTTCCGAAAACCTTCAGGAGAATGTAAAAGTGTTCCTGAAAATTTAGTTGAACAATTTTATTTCGAACTACAATTCAAATTGAGGAACTATGAAGATGACGAGGTTTATAATTTCGACGAAGCAGCTCTTTACATTTATCCAACATCCAAAAAGATTTTAGCGAGAAAAAGTCAAAAGGCTCATGGTTTTAAGGAGCTTAAAGACAGAATCACCTTTGGTTTTTGTTCAAATGCAGTTGGAGATAAAAGACCATTATTAATAGTCAATAATGTTAAAAAACCGAGATGCTTTGATGAAACGATACTGAATTTCTCAATTACAAATCAACTAAGAAAGGTTGGATGACAGGAGCCCTATTCACATCAGGTCCTGTCGAATGGGACATAGAACTTCGAAAAAAAAAAGAAGAAAATCCTGTTATTTGTCGATAATGCCCCGAGTCACGCTCTAGAGCCAGGGACTCGTTTGAGAAATATCAAAGTAATGTAATTTTTTTATTTTTAGCTTGAATTCCTACCTCCCAACTGCACATCAGTTTGTCAACCTCTCGATGATGGTGTCATAAGATCTATATGTCATATTTTGAAGCATATTTCAAGCTATATTTTTTCGTGACTAAGGTATATTCTTTGGTCATATTTTGAATTTTTTAGTCATATTTTGGGTTGCCCTGCTAATGACTAAGTCATTGGAATGGGATGAAAAAATTTCTTCCTTTTTCACATATAATAGCAGTTTAAGGGAGGGGTAGAGAACATGACGTAATGTGTGGAAGTGTAGGAATGTTAAACTTAATCATACTGGGGGACGAGAGTAGAAACAGAAAATGTGGATAGGGAAAAACCATGCTTCAATCTCATTGCTTGATAGGATACTCAAATATTATTGGTCAATGAAATTGGTACAGAGAGGTATAAATAAAGGATTATTTTTTGGGTAGAGTTGTCTCGAGGCGTTTTCTATGCAACTCACTGTACATAAGCAGGTGCCGTTACAACTCCCTAGCAAAGTCTTTATAAATGTTTACAGTTAGTGCCTATCAAGGTTCATTTGCCCTTTATTAATAGTTTTAACTATTATAATCGATAAAAACATTGCCAATTATACAATTAATAATATGTTAAGAAAATATAGTATAATAACATTACAAAATTTTCAAAAGGAGTATTGGATCTAAAACGCAATGAAGATGCGCATATTTCTGATGAAGGAAATTTAATTATTCACAATGAAAAGTATGATATCAGGCATATAAAAGCTGAACAAATAAACAAAGAGATTGTAATCTCAAATGTTAAACATAATAACAATTTAATGACTTTAAATCTAAAATATTTCGGGTTAGAAAAATGGTTATTAATGGCCCGTTTAGAAAATGCTATAAGTGAGTCTGATTAAATAACTAATCAAGTGAACATGTTGTGTTTGCGATACATTATTTACAAAACTAAAGATTCGAGGTCGATTGCAGTCATTGACGATATGAAAGTAGATTACAATGAAAATAAAATCAGATGTTATGAAAATTCAAAAGAAATCGTTGCAATACCTACTGATGTATTATGTATAGAATTTGAAGTTGACTCTAGTTGTAAATTCGGGGATCCTAATTCATGCGATGAAAAATATTATGGCTCTGTTAGAGGAATTGAGGATTGTAGAAAAGTAGACACAAGTAAGTATTATTAAATTAGAGAGTAGCTATTTGTTGGAATATTTGTGTTGCAATAAAATGGTCTAAAATAGCAACTGAAAAAATCTCCTTGACAAAAAATTTTAATACGTCTAAAATGGTAAGCATTGCAAATCGATTAATATGGCAATCACGAACACCTTTAATTATTTTGAATAGTAATATAGTCGAACTTCATCTAAGATGTTACAATTGTGATTTAAGCTCATAAGGAAGATTAGAGAACCAGCAAATAATAAGTGATGAAACGTTTATGAATGTAGTCCAGATTTATTTTTCTTCTCCCTATTTTATATTTGCTTCCGTCAACAATTCAATGCAAACACTAGAAAGGTTTTCCCCCTTTTTTGACTTGTTGCATACAAAAAACAAGTATGCTGGAAGTCAATGTTGTAGAAACGAACCATATTAAAACTAAAAAAAACAATGAAGGTAGAAAATAAGATCTACTTGAACTTGACTTAGTTAAATTGAGAGAAAATTCAATTATTACTTCTAGAAAAATGTTCATTCCATAAATTTATTCAAAGTTAATTCTCGCAAAAGCATTTGATAAAATTGATGTGCTTTGAAGAAATTCTTCAGAACGCTTCTCCTTCAGGTTCATAGCCTCAAAACATTTTGAAATAGTGCTTCGAGAAACAGCTTTTCAGCAGCTATTTGAAATGAAATGAAAATTTTATTGAACAATACATATGTTCTCATTTACAATTATCATTTTCAAATAGAAATATTATTAGGAAATAATATTTGTACAAAAATAAAATTTAATTATAATTCTATGTTTATAAAAGAGATAAATGAATCTTCGTTGTGAGACTTGATTAATTATAAATTTCAAAGAGTTGATGCATTCAAACTAGTATTATAATATTAGTAATTTACGATCTAACATTATATCTCATGAAATAGTCTAGTATTTTGTTACCCTTCGGTCATTTTCATTATTATTCATTTTAATCTATTATCATTCATTTATTTTTATCTTCACTTATATTTCTTCTCTCCCTGAAATCATCAAATAATACAAGTTTCTCTTAAGACCCCCTTTTCAAGTCTTCTCCTATTGAGTCAAATACATAAGAGTAAAGAATATTTTTGCATCTAAAAACCAAAAATGGATGACAAGAAGAACTTCTACGATCTCATTAGAGAACAAGCATCTAAATTTTCTGATGAAAGCTATACTGATATGATCAACAAGATTAAAAACCCTGAAAACTATGATACGAAATCAGGGCACATATCAAAAATTAAATTATCCAAGGGTATCAAGATTATCAATAACCATGAATGGATTTATTCGAAAATTGAAGGCGACAACGAGAGATTATTTGCACAATATTCAAACCTTTTTGAAATCATTAAAGATGCTCATGAGTTTGTTGTTCATGCTGGTGAAAGACAAACTAAGATTCAAATTGATAGATACTACGTTTGTCTTTCAGTCGGGGATACAGTGCTCGTGCCTATTCCAGAAATTGATCGATCAAAGACAGATTATAAAAATCTATAATTTAATAAGATTCAGCATTATGAGGGGGATATAAATTGAAATCTTTATTTTGATTTAAACTATTCTTTTTAGCAATACATTCAGAGGTAGCTATTGTTTGCTGAAGGATAGTTTTATCTCTATCGGTTCTTATTTTGAGCTTTTGGAATGAGTTTTTGTTTTGAATAAAAAAGTTTCTATGAGTTTTTGAGTTAGTAAGTATTTTTATTGGTCTGCATTTACCTGGAATTTGTTTGACAATTCGAGTTATTCTTATGATATTCTCAATTTTTTTTTCCAGCAACGGAAAGTATTGAGAAGCCTTTCCACGACTTCATAAATCCCTTCTTCGGTTTCCGTAATTTGGAAGCGTTCCTCTTCCAATTGGCGGTGATAACCTGTTTTCCACGATCTGCCAATACCTACAACAATCGGCTGTATTACTGGGGTTGAATTTGGGGGAAAAATTGAGATTAGGGTAATCACCATTGTTCTCATTGATCAATCTGTCATGCAATTCATCTAGAAGTTTCTTCATTATACCAGTCGTCATCCATGCATTTTCTGAAGATTGATACTGTAAAGGAAGATCTAGAATATAGAAAATTTGTAAAAAATATTATTTTATCATCTTACCTTGATTTCGTGTTAACCATCTAGGATTGCGACTCTTATCAATGATGATTAGCTTATTTTTATCTCCAACTGCATTCACCATCAAAACCGCTCTGTAACGTGTTCGATCCAGTCTCACGGATTTTTCAGTTGATCCTGAAGATTCAAATTGAAGGAAATCTTACCAATTCTTTGAAGGCTTTTTTCAGGAGCTTCTTTCAGTACCCATGATATTTCATCCGTGTTTAAGATATTTTCTTCCTCATAAAAAATATAATGTTTGGCAGATTCTCATAAAACTCATTATTGTCAGAAAAAAATCAAGAATTTCTGTACTACAGAGCTAAAAAATTAAGTTAAGAAATCTTACTTTTTTAAACTTCAATTTTGCTCTCTTCATAACAAGCCTGCAATACGACGATGAGCATTTAAAACCAACTAGGTTTATATGTTGAGCTAATTTCCGGGTAATTGTACGAGAAAAGCAGTTCCCAAAATTGAGAACAACGATGAGGCAATTCTGGAATTTTTTGAAATTTGCATGTGATTTTTAAAGGAGAGGCGACAAAGAAAATTTTATTTTGAAAAAAATTGAAGAGAGAACTCATAATGGGTTATCATTAAAAGATTTAAATAAATTTATGGAATGAAAATCTTTCCAGAAGTAATAATCTGATTCGGTCCAACTTTAATCTGTTTTAAGCTTTTAAGTCAACCTCCTTCCCAATATACGATACCATTCTGATCAGAATTTAATTCTCTATCGATTGATCTAAAAATCTCAACTTTTTGGAATTTTTAGACAAAATTTTATAACAGAACTCTAAAAGACCTACTTCAAAGTAAAAGGAAAAGTCATTTATTTATTGAAAAACTGTGAGTATACACTCCAAAAATACGGTTCTCGCCGTATTTTCAGGATAAAATAATGGTAAAATCTAAGTTTTACAATTATGGAATCTCAATTATTTTTTCTGTCGTGTCATACTCTGCTTTTTTTTCCTTTTTCAAATGCACTAAATTTATTTTTTCTATCTTCACTATTAACTGAGATATAATATCTCTGAAACCTTGAGTCGTTTCGAAAAACAAATAGCACCATTCGAAAGGGCATCAGATTTTACGTATACCTGCGATGTTTCAGTAAAAAATATCTCGATAACCAATATACTTTAAAATGATTACGAATCAGGTCTTTCAGCTGAGCGAATGATATCATATTGAAAAAGAGGGAAGTCCAAGATTTTCACAAGAATGAGCTCTATTTCGGACATACTCATCAGCTTGTTACATGTCATATATAAAGTTTTCTGCTCTATTACATATTTTTCATTGGTCCTCTTTTAGAATACATAATTTGTACATAGGATATATCAGTTTTTGATTATCAAGTCTAACTCTAATTAACATTTGTAAATGAGGGAGTAGGCTAATGATATAATTATAGGCTACAGATAATTAAAATCGAGTTTTAAAGTTAATAATTGGGTGTAATAAAATTATTGGGATGAGGAAAAATAGTTTGTAATCTGTGGGGTTGAAGTACTGCTCGTTGGTTGGGAGCTTGTAGGGGGGAGAGTTGGATTTACTGTTCTCTGAATCCTAGTAGGCCATGGAAGTTTGAGCAAATTGGCCACGTTTTTTTGGATGCACAGACTTGGTTTCTCTTTGAGAATGAAGAAAGCTTCGGCGGCTTTGAGCATGTGAAGGTTTTTCCCGGTTTGTTTGTAGATTATTGAGAAGTTTTCGGGGGATACTTCCTTCTTGCAAGTTGCCATATGAAGTCTGACAGCTGTCTTCTTACTGTACAGATGTTCATCGACTCTTTCTTCTAAGCGACGTATCGTGTGTCCAATGTATTCAGCTTTGCAAGGACATTGGAACTTGTAGACGACGTGGGACTCTTTCAGATAACTTAGCCTGTCTTTAGAAAGATTATTAAAAAGTTTTTTAGTTTTGAAGACTACCTTGAGTTTCACATCAGGATAAGCTTCTTTAAGGACTTCCGTTGCCTTTTTTCTGTATGTTACTGCTAACATATCCCCTTTGATTCTTCTTTATATATGACATGTAACAAGCTGATGAGTATGTCCGAAATAGAGCTCATTCTTGTGAAAATCTTGGACTTCCCTCTTTTTCAATATACTTTGTCGAAATAAGTCAGAAATCGAGATTAAAATCGGTAATCAAAAAATCGAATGCGAAATCATATCTAACTAAAAAAGACAGAGATGTATATCCCTCCCCTTCTCTCCTCACTTACATAAGAGAAAGTCAAAGGTTAAGAAAAACATACAAATGTGTGAATAAACAATCAAAATGTCTTACATCGTTCATATCTGTCCATCACATTCAATGTAAGAGCAAAAGTACCTACCCCTCCTTTTATTCCCTCAGTCTAACTAGTGAAGCCTTTCGATTCTATTGCAGATGGCGTGATATTTCACAATTCTCTTTACTTTGTAGTGTACACACAATGTGTTTCAAACATATCAATCTCAAAAAGTCTTTCTCATTCTCAATTATAAGTCCTCGAAAAAAGGGTGGCAAGAGAAATCTTCACAGAGTATCTTTTTGATTGGAATGCTGAACTCATGATATGTTTGAAACACATTGTGTGTACACTACAAAGTAAAGAGAATTGTGAAATATCACGCCATCTGCAATAGAATCGAAAGGCTTCACTAGTTAGACTGAGGGAATAAAAGGAGGGGTAGGTACTTTTGCTCTTACATTGAATGTGATGGACAGATATGAACGATGTAAGACATTTTGATTGTTTATTCACACATTTGTATGTTTTTCTTAACCTTTGACTTTCTCTTATGTAAGTGAGGAGAGAAGGGGAGGGATATACATCTCTGTCTTTTTTAGTTAGATATGATTTCGCATTCGATTTTTTGATTACCGATTTTAATCTCGATTTCTGACTTATTTCGACAAAGTATATTGGTTATCGAGATATCTTTTACTGAAACATCACAGGTATACGTAAAATCTGATGCCCTTTCGAATTGGATTCAGCGTAAAATTCTGTGTCTGTGTGTAAAATTTCATGCTTCTATTACATAAATAGTTGCCATAAAATTAATTTGAAATCAGTTTCAATTTTCGAATCATCGAGGTTAATAATCAAAAGTCATTTTTCATTTTCCCAATTTCTCTCCCACACACACACTCACATAATGTGTCATCCTTTTTTGGATGTTTGTACAATGTGTACATGAGAGGGGGGGGGTAAAACATGTCAATCAGAGTTATCATGAATCTCTTCTCCTTAGTGTGAAGATTACAATCCCCTACCCAATGCGTTTTGTTATTTCATTGATGTATCCCACTATCTCTTTACTTATGAATCCTGTCTATACATTTTAGGGACATTAGAGTGATAGATAGATACACAATGGCATGGCTATGAATAGTGTTGAGGATTTATAACAATTCAATTTTTAATAGTTATTTTATTCAAAATCATAAACAGTCGAATTAAGAATAGGGTTTCTCTGAACAATCTTTAGTTTCTCCAGTATTTCTCTTGATCCATTGAGATTTCTTACAGCAAAATGGTTCTTCACCGTTGGTTGCTTATCCGAATTTCTAACATCTAGGTGTGAGAAGACAATCTCCATCAAGTTAGAGTTCACATGGATATAGTAATTACCAGTGACCACACTTTAAGGTTAATTGTCTAAAAGCATGAAATTTTACACACAGACACAGAATTTTACGCTGAATCCAATGGTACTCAAATTAAGTATACATGATATTTAATTTAGCTGGTTCTGCTAGAGCCTTTTTCTGACATGATAGAAAGATGATTTAAACTGAATAAAAATCAGCACTAAATATTAAGACCATCTACAAAATTTCATTGCTATATTGTAAAATTTAGGAATCTAATAGTAGAAACAATTTTGGAGCTCTAGGAATTTTTAGGAAGAATAATGCTTCATTCTGATCGGTCTAGCATTACTCGAATAATAATGGTCCAAATGTGATGAAATTTGGAGAAGAAATGGTATATATAGTGGTCGACAAAATGAATTTATTCACTTAAAATTGCTTCTAGCTTATTTATAAAAAATACCTTCAAGATGTAAAATATACCATTAAAAAGGAATTTTCTTACTCTTCTAGTTATGATTACTCCCAAACTTATTGGTTCAGTGATATCCTCAAAAATACAAACTTACGATTTTTCATTGAATTAGCAAACGACAAAACATATTTGTTCACTTTTATTTTGTAAAATCTCCTTTTCCTTCTACTACTCTTAAACATCTTTTTGACATAGAGCAATATAAATTAGCTAAAGTCTCTTCGGGAATTAATCTCCACTCTTCCTCAATCTTCTTGATGAGTTCCTGCCTGTTTGAAAATACTCTTCCCTGAGAGTAAACTTTTTGCGATGAAATTCCTCACAAATTCTCAATAGGGTTCAGGTCAGGGCTTTGAGCAGGTCATGGCAATATGGATATTCCATTCTATTGAAACCATGTTTTTGTTAATATAGAACGATGACACGGTGCATTCTCTTGTTGAAAAATTATTTGGGATTTTTCCATTTCTTCTTTAAACGGTAACAATTGATCTCCTAAAAGTTGTTGGTATGTTTTCGAATTAGGTCTTTCTTCTATGAAAACAAGGTTACTAGTTCCTTCTTTTGTGATGTACCCCCATTCCATGACTCTGCCTCAACCAAATCCTCGCTTTATCTTGGTAGGTTTGGGAGGAGATTTGTCTATCCAACAAAACGATAGTCCATCAGGCACATCCAAATTCAACTTTTTTTCGTCCAAGAATATTGTTTCACTCCAATCGTAGTTTTGAACAATTTTTTCATAAGCCCAGCAATACCTTATCTCTTTATCCGTGGTACTCAGATTAGGGACTATTTTAGGTTTACCCCAATAGATGTTAGGATTATTTTTTATGCAGCGTTGAACAGTTCTGACAGAGGTATTCAGATTCAATTCAGCTTTAATTTTGGAAGCTGTCGTCTTCTTCCGAATAGCTAAATAAGAAATTTTTTTCATGAGACAATTAGGTAT
The DNA here is from genome assembly GCA_012064415.1 of Gyrodactylus bullatarudis. Taxonomy (NCBI): domain Eukaryota; kingdom Metazoa; phylum Platyhelminthes; class Monogenea; order Gyrodactylidea; family Gyrodactylidae; genus Gyrodactylus; species Gyrodactylus bullatarudis. The sequence continues at coordinate 354,015 of SSNU01000223.1, forward strand.
TGCTCTCTTTCGGCAGCATTTTGTCGATTTTTTCTCTTGTTTTTTTTGGAAAAAAAAAAAATTTATCGTCCCGCATGCATATTCAACAGTTTTTGCAATTTTTCGATTGCTCAGACCTTCATTTTTATGTTTATTGACAACATTTTTGTTATAATCAGTGAGTCTTGAATATTTCGGTTTCTTAGCAGTCATCCTGTAGATTCTAGAAAAGTTCGAATTTTATAATGAATACCTACCAGTTTATCTGACAAATATTCTGTAAAAAATCTATAAAATCAAGTTATAAACTATAGTTTAAAATTGAACAAATATGTTTTGTCGTTTGCTAATTCAATGAAAAATCGTAAGTTTGTATTTTTGAGGATATCACTGAACCAATAAGTTTGGGAGTAATCATAACTAGAAGAGTAAGAAAATTCCTTTTTAATGGTATATTTTACATCTTGAAGGTATTTTTTATAAATAAGCTAGAAGCAATTTTAATTGAATAAATTCATTTTGTCGACCATTATATATGTTGTGTACCAAGTTGGAAGAATGTACAAAGTTGGATTAATCCATTGTTGATTGACGGCTGAAAATCCTAAACCTAAATAAAAATATATTTTATTATTGAATTAGGCGTATATCTCTTCATTATTTCATAGTAATAGAAATTAAATTAAATTTTATTTGAAGAAAATATGAAAACGAATTCATCTCGGATCAGAAAAACAACTTACAAACTGTACTTATTACAACTTTCTATGATATCAAAAATAGAATATATTTAACATTATTTAGATCTAGATATTTGGTAATAAGTATAACTGAAGATTTATTCATACATGTATAATAGGGTGATAAAAAATTTTAACCATTAAAAACACATTAAATCCCACTTTACCTAAAATCATAAAAAATTACCTAATTTCATAAGGACTTTCTTTCAACTTGTGAAAAAAGAGTCAATCTTTACTATTAACACTATTTTCATTCAAAATGTTGCGAAAAATATTCAAAAATCTCGATTTTGTCCTTTCTTTCAGATTTTCATTAACCCCATCCATTTTTTCATTATATCATTTTAAATAATAATTTGAGACCACTTTTTATGATATTATTTTTCGCTGGGTACAAATCGTAATTTCATTCGCTTAAGGAATTTTCAATCTATATATTTTCTTTTAAGAATATCTTGAAATTCCTGATATAAGAGAAGTTGAATTCGGAAATTCAAGTTATCTCATTTATAAAAATCACTTTTTTGATTTTTCAAACTCTAAACAAATAAACGCAGAAATATTCATTGAAATAAAAGGGGCATTTAGGGATGACGAGTCCAAAAGATATGATCTGAAAATACACATCGTAGAGGAAGAGAAAGAAGAAAGGGAAATTTTAAGTCATCAAAGTAAGTGGAAAAATCCAATTCACATCTTAGAACTGAATATAACTGTAATCATTAGTCCTTACAAAATCAATAATAAATGTTGAGAATTCGTAACGATAGAAAAATTATAGCAGATTCGATTGGGATTTTTAGGCAGAGAGTTATAACTGAAACCTCTAGAAAAAAACCCATCACGTACGAGTTTGATTGTATAGAAAACGATTACTTCGAAAGCAGCTTTATCTCGCGAGATTATTTTTCAGCAAATGTACTCTAAAAATGACCAAAGTCTTGCTTTGTTGCTGAATAACAATCCTATAACTTGACTAAGAATGGGATCCAATATAAAAACATCAATAAAGTCTATAGTTGTTCAGATTTGAAAATGATTAAAGACCTTATGGTTACATACTCTAAGGTTTATAGGAATCGGAATTATACAAAATCTGGTCAAGCTTTGAAGAGTTGCTAAATGGAACAATAAAATTTCTTTGCCAATGGTGATTTTAAATCTAAAGAGACTATAATATCATTGGAATGAAAGGAAGATTTTTGTTTTCAATAAATAACTCTCATTGAAACGAAAAATAGTGGAAAAATATTACAATAATAATAAGATATTCTGTTTGTCATGCATGTTATGTTTTTTTGATCATTTAAGAAACTAGAAATTCAAATATAATCGCTATTCTCAAAATTAAAAATTTAACTGGTTAATTTTCAAGAAAAATGGGAGTTGAAATCTAATGGAGAAGCTTATATCTCAAGTTGTGGAGAGCTAGTTATAAAAGGAGAAGTTTATGATATCATTGATTCTAAAATTGTACAAAAAAATAATGAAATTTTAATTACTAATGCTTCCCATGATAATTTAACGATAGAGCTGAGAATATATTATCATGGCTCTGATGAATGGTATTTAATGGAAAAACTAGAGATAGCTATTAGTACGATTAATGATAAAACTAATTAATTTAAGTGTTCATATTGGAATTAGATTTTGTAAAATATAGAGATAAAACTTCACGAACAATAATGGTTATCGACATAGCAAAATTGAACAAGGAAAAAAATAAAATTGAATTTTTCATAGAAGAGGTATGCGTTGAATCGTTTGATGTTGAAATATTAGAAATTGTTGGAACAGAAGATTTTTTTAAATTCTGTTACGCAGATTATGAAGGATTTCTTAAAGGACCATTAAATGAAACAATTTATTTAGGAAATCTACAGAATGGTGAGATGTAGTATAATATTAAAATTACTCGAGCCTGTTTTTCAGAATGATTTCAATGAAGCTCAATAATAATATTTCTCTCACTTACAATCAGCAGGATCAAATAAATAATGTATTTTTTCCGATTTTGAAATTTTAGGTGAATAAATTTATGAATTTTTTACCGATAGTTAACTTCTCCCTGATATTTACGAACAAATAGAATAGATGTAATTTTTAAATTGTCTTTTATTTAGAAATAATTCATATAACAAACCTTGATGATGTTGAAATTAATTCTTTTGGCTGTTTAGTATATCACAAAAATGTTATCGATTTAACGAAATCAGCTATTTACTACAAAAATGAAAATGACGGAGAATTCATCGAAATTAAAGAAGCATATAACCTCTCAGGAACGAAAAAATGTTTCGTGAGTGTAAAATGCGAAAATCTCTGCGATTTTATGGAAAAACTTGTTAATTCCATGAAAATATTACAATTAAATGGTAGGTTAATTTTTTATTCGAAGTTATTTCAACAAAAAAATCTAATTAGGATTTTTGATTAAAAAAATAGAATTTTGATTCTTGAATCATACCAAATTAAAAGTTTTTGGATAAGGGTTATTCAAAATTTTTTTACGATAAATAGACCTTCCAATAAGATTTTTTAAAATTTCAATAGGTTATCTAGATTTAATTTAATTTTTCCCTTTTCATTTTTCGAATGATAAATAAAGCTTTCTTCAAAATCGAAAAATACTTTTCTTCGTTTTAGACAACAAATTTAGTCAACGGTCTATTAAAAAATAAACGATCTTATTAATAAGTCGATCAAGAAAATATTAAAAAAATAAATTTAAATTCTAAAATGTATTTATTCAAAGAATATCATACTCGCAAGACAACTCGAGTATTTGCAACAAATATAAATGAACGAGATCATATTCAATAAAAAAATTAGTAAAAGTAGATTTCGAATATCCGAAGCCTCTTCTTTTTTATGTTGTATTTTAATTTTTTTCTTTATTTTAAGAAGGATAATATATAGGTTATTAGAACTAAATTATTGGTTGCGATTATTTTTTTAAAATTCAATTGAATCATACCTGGTGCAGAATCTGCCATAGCAGCAATATATATGAAAATGAATAGATCCAGACTTTTCTAGACTATAATTTCTTTTAAGTAGGTTTTAAAATATTTGAAAATAATACAAATATATGCAAAATTCAATTATCTTTCCAATGAATGGATATATTTAGACTGTTAAAACATAAAAATCACGATATCAATATTAATTTGCTAAAATAACAAGATTTTTAATGCAACTTAACATCAAATTTCAGCATCATTTACTACGTAACAAGCACACATATGGTCGAGTGTAAAATTTTATTTACCCCCCTTAAAATAAAGAAAAAATTTAAATACGCGTAACCCCAAGAAAGGGGCAGAGAAGAAAATACACCCACCCCCTATCAAATTTTCTTTTAACTTTCGTGTACAAAAGTTGATTAACAGGACTTTCATTGTTTTTGATTTCCTCGCCATTCTCCTCGTAATTATAAAATAAATACTCAGAAAGAGGAAATTCTGCATGTTTCGACATTAACTAACCGAGAACATTTATACAAAAAACTTGAGGAGTTTAAATATTTTCTTCTATGAATTGTTATCCTAATACACTAAGTTTGTTAGAAAATACTTGGGATAATTACAAAAGGCAAACAATAGATCTTATACAAAGCAAAAAATATGTTGTAATTCAAAATCCAAACAAGATCTATGCGAATATTATAATAACACAGAAGAAGACATTATTTTTTCAACTAAACACTAATAGTATATATAGGGCTAATTTGGGTTGAATATTATTGGTCGATTGCATGGAGAAGCTCGTGGGAGAATATCACGTTATTTTTCACCCTGATTCAATCTAAGCTATTAAACTACATACGAAATGAGAGTTATTTATTTTCAATTTATACAAACGAACTGATCTCATCTTACTCTATAAACTCATGCAAATGATATCAATGAAAAATACTGAATAAGAAAATTTTTATTTTATAGAATCTTGAGTTAAAAAGTATACTATTAGAAAGCTGATAAAAACTCATCAATTTCGCAACTTTTATTAACTTGTGATTTATTTCTGGTGCTCAGAAGCATTTCGAAAAAGTGTTGGTATTTTGAAACTAAAAATAAAATGCCAATTTTAAATCTCACAAACAGAGCATATTTCATTTATTCACAACATGTCTCGTCTAGAATGCGTAGACATTAGGATAGACCGTGATGCTACCCCACCCCTTAAATCATACCAACCTTACCATTAGGTAATAGGAGTGGTAAGGAAAAACATACACACATTTAGTTATCCCACGCAATGCTCGTGCGTCAGTATGCCTATTTTGTAAAGCTGCATGTTTTTTCCTCAAACTCATACTTTCTTACTTGTTAAAAGAGTTTTGGATTAAATCAAATTACATAAAACAAAATCATGAACCAATGAGTTTTTGAATGGGATTAGCAGTACAGAAGTCTAGGTTTTTTTATCTTGGCCAACCTTGATAAGTTCACAGCCAGCTTTGGTTTCAACACCAAGGAAAAGAAACAGATCAGAGGACAACATAGGATAGAACAAGATAACTTTATCTCAATTTTGATTTTATATGGCCAGTACCATCTGGAATCTCTGTCACTAGAACTCAGATTAGAGTCATACCATTGAATGAATTAACAAAAAATTAATCATCCGGATAATTTACGGATATATTTTCAGCACTAATATAATTCATATTTATATAATGTTTATAAAATAATTTTTAGATCAACCTGAAATTGAGTTTTTATCGTTCCATACTGAATTTGATGAGGTTATAGCATTACTAGTAATCGACCAATATGAAATTAATGGAGATTGCATAAATATATTACTTAATGATAAAGAGGTTGCTATGATCATTATTGAAGGTGAAACCACAATTTCATATTCCCCTCATTTAATATTTGAAAATGCTCAAATTAACAATATGGATTGTAATGGGGAAATTCTTTCGAGTAAGAAAATTAAATAATTTATCCAATACTAAACTATAATAAAAATAAGGATAGAGTTAGACCTGTGACTTATGAACCATAAATTACCCTCTGCCCCTTTTTAATTTAGTTTTCGAAATCATCATCATACTTATGAGTAGGGTTTCTGTATAAGCCTTAAATTTTCTAAGTAAAAATAATAACTTTCATTCTATCAACACTCATTCGAAAGAGCAAAAACAAACAAATAACAAGCCTAGTGACCATATGGATGAACTTACTCATCACACTATACTCTTTTCCACACCCTTTCGGAAATCTTAAAAAACTTGACAAATTTCTAAACTATACTCTCCAAGGTAGAGTCTGGTCAGATTCAAATCTGAGACCAAAAAATTATTAAAGCTATATTGAACATTTTTTGGAATATCTAGAGACAAGTAAAATAAAAACCAAGTTTTCATTTGATCTGTCAAATATACAGACAAAAAAAGATAAAAGGTGCTGAACTGGCTAATTAAAAAAAATTAAGTTTTTCCAAAGACGAGGTCAATTTATGTAATATGGAAGATTAGTTAGGATTTTAAATAAAAATGCTATTGCTGGGCAAAATAGAATTCAAAATATTTCAATCTCTGATACAAATGTTGCTTTTTTAAAAACTACTACTAACTGTGAAAGATAAACTAAATATGATTATGATTATGAAGTATTATTGTTTAAAATGAACATACGTTTTTAAGATATTTTTTTTTGAATATAAATTATCAAATCGTGATTCTTCTCGTGCTTTCATCCGAACTTATATCATGGCAACATTTGGCATACCTGAAATTTTCAGAGAACTGCCATAGGACGAAGCAGAAATCAAGTTATACTTTAGAAAACAGAGCGCCCACTTCAAAGGTCAGGGAGTCCTTGACCAAAATGTGCAATCAAACCAATTCATCAGCCAGCTACAGAGTGAGTCACTCACGCGACTATCACTACTATTCCCAACACAGAAGCCTGAAGATTTGGAGTTTGAGGAGGTTGTAAAGAAGGTACTAGAAGCTAAAGTGAAGGAAAAGTCGATCACGGTAGAACGGATTAAGTTCGAAGCAGCCTTTCAGGAGAATGATGAGAACAATACTGAATTTTTGGTAGAAGAAACCATAAAGAAAAGGATTGTTTTCACTGGGAGTCCGTCTGCTACGAATGCGGCGAAAAGGGACACTTTGCAAACAAGTGTAGTAGGAGGCTAAGGTCATCTTCCAGACGGTCCCGGGATTTTAAAAGAAATGGAAGCAAAGAAAAAAGGCACTACGGGGACAGAAGAAAACCCTACACTTTCAAATATCAATTATTCAAATAAAAATGCTAAGTACAATTATTCCTGCGATTTATTTTATGAGAGTCTTATAATAAATAAGAGAAAAGTTAACTTCTTAGTAGACACAGGCTTAATGGTGAACGTAATATCAACAGAAGAAGCACGGAGATGTGATCTCACATGGCAGAGTTTCGAGGGGCCACGAACTATAAAGGCATTTGGTGGTTCATGCGTGAGAATCAGAGGTGTTGTTCGAAACGTGACTCTTAAACGCAAAAATGGTTATTCGGTGATAGCGGACATGCTAGTCACAAATGATACAGCATGCATACTCAACACGTCGAAGGGTTTGAAGCTGTTCGAAGAAATTAACAGTGTGAAGCTACTCCCGGATCGAGTGAAAGTTGGTTTCAAATTGAATGATCCGGATTTGATAAGAGGAAATGTATATCAGTATCGACCCTTGCCGTACAGTTTGATGGAAAAAGTCGAACAGGAGATTAAGAGATGGTTGGATCAGGGCATCACCATACCCAGTCGAAAACCCAGATATGGCTACTCCTATTGTCGCGGTGATTAAGAAAATAGATGGGGGAGAAATAAAGCTCAGAATTTGTGGCGACTATCGACTCTATTCACCGGAGCATATGTAATCCCAAGTGTCGAGGACATTCTAAGAGATTTCGTGGGATGCAAATTCTATTCAGTCATCGATTTAAAGGATGCATTTCACCAGATCGAACTGGAGGAGGAAAGCCAAAAGCTCACAGTCATTTCTACACACAAAGGGCACTTCGCTCTCAAGTACATGCCCTTTGGTATTTCAGCAGCCCCGTTGGTTTTCCAGGAAGCGATGGACAAGGTGTTCAAGGGTCTAAGGAGAGTCCGGCCCTATCAGGACGACGTTTCAATAGGAGGCGCGACAAAGGAAAACCATGACAGAAATATGAGTGTAGTCCTTAGGAGAAATGGGTGAAACGATGTGAACAATGTTAGCTAAACCAACGACGTCGTACGAACAAATGCTTGAAGTGGAATTCCGAACCAACAGCAGCTTTCGAGAGAATACACATTGATTTAGCTCACTACGCAGGAAATGTTTTCCTAATGGTAGTGGATGCCTTCTCGTCTTGGGTGGATGCAAGAGGTGTAAAAGACAGGTCAAGCACAGCTGTCATCAGGGAACTAAAGGAGATCTTCCGATACATGCAAACACCGATTACAATCATGGTAGAAAACGGAACAAATTTCAACTCTAAGGAGTTCTTAGACTTTTTAAATACCGAGGGAATAAGCCTGAAATTGACACCGCCTGGACACCATCAATCGAATGGGAGAGCTGAAGTGGCAATTAGAGATGTAAAAGCTTACCTCGTCCGGATAAATTGTAAAGCAAACGAGCTAGAGGATAAACTGAGCGACTATGTACGGATCATTAATGCAAACGAAAAATTTAAAGGAGCAATACCTAACGAGCTAATATTTACGAGGTGACTTCCGAACAAGTTGGAAAGAGGAACCGTGTCGGAAGCAGAAAAAGAAAGAGAGGCATGGATCTTCGAGGAAAACTAAGGTTTCCGGAACGCCAAAACAATCATCACAGACTCTAAAGACTCTCAGAAGATCAAGCAGACGAAGGAAAGGCAGGAAGAGACTGCTGGAAACGATGGCGTTACACCTGTTAGGGAGAACATGATACAGATGTTGCTTTTTAAAACTGCTACTAACTGTGAAAGATAAACTAAATATGATTATGATTATGAAGTATTATTGTTTAAAATGAATATACGTTTTTAAGATATATTTTTTTAAATATAAATTATCAAATCGTGATACTTCTCGTGCTTTCATCCGAACTTATATCAATCTCATTATCTCATTATGTCTTCAGCTATTAAAATTGTAGTTAATTTTCAACTTTTGATTCAATGCACAATTGCAGGCCTTCAGAAAAAGGCAGAGAAGTTAAATATTCTCGTTACAATTTAGGCACAACATATGCATAAGTCAGCCTTATTTCGAACCAATGGGAGGGTCAACTGTCAACCAATGAAATCCAATTAAATCAAATTTGTAAAATCTCGTAGTACATGTTATGAGTAATTACAATAAGTAAGATAAAATTGATCTGAAGTTTATCATTTTTTAGATATTAATCCTAAGAATTAAATTATTTTTAGATTTAGATGTTTAAAAATTTTTTCGTCACTTCTACGAGGAGTTTGTTTTTTAGTCATCTTAGGGTACTGATTTCAGTATCAGAGCACATCAGTATGCAGTGTTTCATCATGGTTGATTTTTTTAATGAACTATGAGGGAATTTTAAAAATTTCTTGAGTAGAATTAATTTCAGATCAAGTTTTGAATCATCCTACCATGCCACAATGACTTACATGGAAAGCACAACGGCAGAGGTCGGAAGGTGTACTAAATGCCCAAACGATTGTGTAATTCTTGTTCGATAGTTTAGTAAGGAATTTCCTTGCATAGAATAACAAAGTATTGCCTTAAAATGACTAATGATGATAGAAGGCCAAAATTACATGATTTTTGCTTGATTCTAAGTGAAAAGTTTAGATTCTTAAAAATCCGGAGTTCAATTCGATGCTGATAAACTTCTTTCGAAATTTGTGAAAGCTAATATAGGCCAAAGTATTGAAAGTTGCCTTAAATTTAATTCAACTGAAATTTGCCTCTTATGAAGATAGATTATCAAGGGAACAAATACTGTTATTATTAACTCATTCAGTTTTAGAATTTTAAAAATTATTTTTTTCTGTGAATCCGAAGAAAAATATTGAGTTTTTCGTAAAAATAGTAAATTCTCATCTTCATATCAACTAGCTTTATATAATAATTGATTTAGCAGAAGAATGAGAGAAGACAACCGTCACTGATATATATATATTAATAATCCTTATAATTATATTCATTCAATCAACTATATCACTATATTCATTCATTGTTTATACTACTTAATCATCCCTTCCGAAAGTTATCAAGTAAGATTATATTAAGCGGTCTCTTGGCTTCCTCACCCTTCCTGGCCTGGGAACTTCAAGATTTGTCCCCTCATCAACAATTGGTAAGACATCTGCATCATGTATTAATCTTCCATTCGCTTCTCTCCAAGTGTGCTGGGAATTTCTCATCACCTCTGTAGGACCCACCCAGCCCTTGCCTTCTACAAATATCAAAGCCTTTTTGTTTTCAGTCTCTTGTAATTTTAAATCCATCTCTGAATTAGGTCTGAAGGCAAAAAACGCATCATTTGGGGTGAGACCTTTTGAATTAAGTGTTGAGTTTCTATGTGCCACAAATTCATTAATTGCCTTTTTCTTGGTCATTATGGCTGTTTTGGCTAAGAACATTCGTAAATCCCGTATAAGTGATTCTACAATCCCATTGGATTGATGGTGACCTAGTGGGGTTTGACATAGAGTAATATTCTTAGCCTCAGCATATTCCTTAATTTGTAGTGCCACAAAATTTGTTCCATTGTCAGATACCAGAATCCAACCAACTGGAAAATCTCATGAAGAGCTTCCGATAGAGATGGCAAGACTTTCATTTGCACCCATTTAGAAAAAGCACCAATCAAAACTAATATCGACTTTCCATCTACATGTGTTACATCTACATGTACTCTATTCATACATATATCAGTTTCTTGCCAGGTTCCTAGGTTAGTATTCAACCTTCTCCTGCGATTCCTTTGACAAGTCAGACAAGTATTTACCCAACGATTAACATCATAGTACAATCCAGGCCACCAGCAGTATTTTTTCGCAATATTGTACATTGCATCACGTGCTGGATGATTGGTATGAAGTCCTTCTAACACTAAACTCCTGATTGGTTTAGTTACTACTACTATATCACCAATGTACACTACATCTTCCATAACATATTACTCTATGTCAAACCCATTATGTCAAAACCATCAATCCAATGGGATTGTAGAATCACTTATACTTATAACAAATCCTCCTTGAATTGGGAGAACTCCCTTAGGGGTTTGATGTTGCCTCCCCACTTCCTTGCTATTTTATTTCTCAACAAGCGATACACTACATCATCAGTTCCTTTGATGGCTTCCAGCAGTGTTTCATGAGAGCCATTAAGGTATGTGACATTTACTTGTGGAATAACAAGAAACTCATAAACAACTTCCAATTTATCTTCTTTTATACCAACTCTCGATAAGGCATCTGGGAGGGACATCTGCTCACCCTTTCTGTACTTGATATCATAGTTGAATAGTGATAGTCATTGTCTCCAACCATCGTCTGTTTTCTGTATGATCCGAGAAAATATATTGCAAAGGGTTATGATCAAATTTCTTTCCAATCAGGTACCTGTAAAATTTGCGTACACCATATATCACTGCCAAGGCCTTACGTTCCAAGTTTGAGTATTTCCCTTCAGCTGGTTTGAGTAATCTGCTTGAATAATGGATTACCTGTTTCATTTCCTCATCATGAGAAATAACAGCACCCAGTCCGTCAGAGGATGCATCCGTACTAAGGTATACAAGTTTATCAGGATCATATATCGTGACACATATATCTTTCGATAATAAACCAAAGACTTTGCACAGCAGAGGTGAAAACTCTTACACATCATGCCATAATATTGCAGCATACCTAGTTGACTCTGCAATTGACTCCTATTTGTTGGTGTGCCAAGAGCTTTGATTTTCGCAATCTTATCTGGGTCAGGTAAAACTTCCCCATTGCCAATAACAAATCCCATGAATTGAATATTCTCACTGCATTTTTGTAATTTCTGAAGATTAACCTTGAACCCATGAGTCCTGAGACGATCAGAAACCATATCATAGATTTCATCATATTCAGCTACTGATTTGCCACCAAATATGATATCATCTTGGAACACAGCCATTCTGGGTATTCCTGCCAAAACTCTGTTCATGGCCTCCTGAAATATTCTAGGAGCTGCTGAAAGTCCAAATTGTAACTTGGTAAATTGAAAATAACCCAAATGAGTCGAGATTCATGTCAGGTACCTTGATTCCTTGTCACGTTCTATTTGATGATAAGCATCCGAGAGATCAATAACAGAGTAGTACTTGCACCCAGCAACCTTGGAAAGTAGATCTTCAATACGGGGCGTCGGATACGAGCCCGGATCAATAAACAAATTAGCAGTCTTATGATATCCACTTGTCAGGCGAATATCACCATTCTTCTTATGTGCAATTGAGAGAGGAGCTGCCATAATGGGATTCTCAACAGGTTCCATGATACTTGCTTCCAACCATTTCTTCAACGTCAGTTCAACCTTAGGCATCAGAGAAACAGGTACATTCCTGTGATGAAAGATTAGGTTCCGCTTATCAACCTGTCGTGTCAAAATGAGACCTGCAACAAAGGTTTTTCCAACTGTGAATACATGATTTGCCTGCATTAACGGTAATGAGATACCCAGGGTTTCACATGTTGCACGATTTAAGATAAACTTCTCCATCTCAGTGACAAGAAATGAGCATAAACATCTTGAGTTGCCATACTTTATGTTAAGATTTTTCACTATACCATGAACCGCAACTTTGATACCACTAACTCCAGATATATAAATTGGAGAGGCGAGAGTTTCATAACACAAACAGTGAGCTTCAGCAAACCATCTTGGAATTAGATTAACAGAATTCCCACTATCAACAAGGAACTGGTTTCTAACCCTTTTGAAAGCCTCAATCTCAATTTCAACATATTTTAAAGGACAAACACATGAGTACGGAGAATTGTTCTTTATTGAAATTTCAGAAAGATTGGTCTCAAGATTAGTCTGCTCGACTTCATTAACCATTGGTTTATTACACTCCCTAGCATAATGACCTTCTTTATTACAATTTCTGCACGTGATATACTTCTTAATACATTCTGGATGATACTCCTTATTTTTAAACGTTAGACAGAAGGGGTTCTTTCTTGAATACCTTGTAGTGGACAGGGTATTGACTTCCACACGTTTGGTGGTTTGTAAGAAATCGTTATTAATTTTCTTCTCCAAAGCCTCCATGACGTCATCCAATAATACATCTTCATTCATTTCAGTTATTCTAGACAAAATCTTATGGTCATCCAAACCCCTCATTATCTGCGTAATGATTTCTTTGTCAGAAAACTTTGCAATCGTAGCAGCCTCTCTCAAAGTTGCAATGTATTTCCGAAATGGATTTCCATTTTGCTTCAAATCATAAAAGGCAGCTCTAGCCGACCAAATAAATGGTGCCGGACAAATATGTTGTCTTATTGCATTAACAAAATCTGGCCACAAAACATTATCCAGATCATCTTCACCAGGGTATATTGCCCTGACTTTCTGTGCAGAAGAAACTTCTAAAGCTGCACAGAATTTATCAATCTTCGTTTCATCTTTGATAATTTTGGTCGCTTTGAAATAACGTGCGACCGTCCAGATGAAATGATCGTAATCTCTAAGTGAATCTGGAATATTTAAAGTCTTTTCTATTGCCCATGTCGCCATGATTTAGCAGAAGACTGAGAGAAGACAACCGTCACTGAACAATATATATATATTAATAATCCTTATAATTATATTCATTCAAACAACATCACTATATTCATTCATTGTTTATACTACTTAATCACTAATTATTATGATAATAATTTTTCCGATATTCACGTCTTTTTGACAATAGTTGAAAAGCTTTTTTTAACTAATATATAAAACTTATTTTAATATTTTTCAGCATGTGGAGATAAAAAAAGTCAGCTATTAGTGAATACTTTATCCTTTTTCCTTGAAACAAGAAAAGGCAAACGGAACGCTCAAAATGATGATTAATATTAAATTATTAGTATGTTTAGTATATATTCTATGTCCTATTATTATTGCCTTCATTAAATGATGATGTATGCTTCTCGATTCAAAATTAAAACTGAACACTATAGATATAACTCTAAATAATGCATAGATATTAAAAATATCATCTAACCTTTGTTATTTCGAGTAAATAATGACCAATATAGAAAAAATAAAAAGTGAACCACATATTTTTTCGTTTTCATTTTCAATAAAAAATAGTGTGTTTAACTTTATAGGGAAATATACGATAATAGAAAAATTCGTTCAGTTATCATTTGATAGATAATTTTCTTGTACATCTAACAGTGTTAATTTGAAAATAATATTGTTGAAAATAAATCGAGAATTTAGAATATTAGAAGTGCCTCACATATTAATTTGACCACCATATATTTAAAGTCCCACTAGGTTATTTCTATTACATATCATTTTCTCATTTATAACGTTTATCATTCAAATATACGCTTGTTGTTCTCTAGACCTTCCAAATGCGTTTAGAACCTAACTCAAATATTCTTGATGAAGTTCGTAAATATTATCGTTCAAATGAAAAAATTTATCTGGGAATATTAGGGTAAAAATAGTACAGTAATTATATATAGTGAATTTTCTAATTACTGTATATGTTCTGTGTAAAGAAGAAACTAAAAAACAGTGTATATATTGGGAGAAATTTAGGAAGAAATGAAATTTATGAAGACTTCCTAAATTTCTCGATAAGAAATATTTCTACCCCTCTGCCCCATACATCACAATACATCGAAATGTACACACAACCCTTACCCCCCCCCCCATTATTATTATTATTTATCCCATATAAATTATGAGTCATAATATCTTGATTTTTAGACAATCAAAAAACCTATAAGTTAAAAGATATCTTGTTAATTCTTTTTGATATCATACTCTAAATTTTCTGATCTTCAGCATGATGTGAAAATAATTAATTAATTACTCTATTATAGTTGAGTCTCTAAAGGTTCAATGGAAACATTTATGTCTAGAGTTTTTCAAAACTTCAGGGTCTAAGTATCACACGTACCCCTTATATTTTTTCAAGTGTTTATCATTGAGTTGAAAAAATGTGGCAAGTTAGTTTATCTACCATTTGTGAAACTAGAAATGGAATCTATAAAATTAACACAAAATGTGGTGTTTTGAATGGCTGGTACACAGGTTCACAAATCAAGAAGCTAAAAACTAGTTCGAGTTATGCAGAGAGAAGTTCAGAGACGACTAGGGTCAGATCGGCAGCCATAGCGTTATCAAGATCTGGTTGCCAAGGGCTTACAAGTTGTTACTGTCGAACTGGGTGCACTTCGAAAAAATGCAATTGCATCAAAATAAATCTTCTTTGTAAGTCAAAATGTTATAACAGTTTAGGTTGCTGTAATAAAAATTAGTTGAATATTGATTTATGCTCATATAATTTTACATTTTTTCGACTCAATGATAAACACTTGAAAAAATATAAGGGGTACGTGTGATACTTAGACCCTGAAGTTTTGAAAAACTCTAGACATAAATGTTTCCATTGAACCTTTAGAGACTCAACTATAATAGAGTAATTAATTAATTATTTTCACATCATGCTGAAGATCAGAAAATTTAGAGTATGATATCAAAAAGAATTAACAAGATATCTTTTAACTTATAGGTTTTTTGATTGTCTAAAAATCAAGATATTATGACTCATAATTTATATGGGATAAATAATAATAATAATGGGGGGGGGGTAAGGGTTGTGTGTACATTTCGATGTATTGTGATGTATGGGGCAGAGGGGTAGAAATATTTCTTATCGAGAAATTTAGGAAGTCTTCATAAATTTCATTTCTTCCTAAATTTCTCCCAATATATACAAGTGTTCTTTTGCATGAACAATGTAGAAACCTAGTGTCTATGTTTCCGTGAATTTTGAAACTAGGGGCGTCTTTTCAAGTTGAAGAACTCGATTGTGTCTTTTTTCAGCTCGCTCATGGACTTCACCAGTGAACTGAATGGAGCTTTTCCTGGCTCTTCAATCACTTGTTTCAATAGCTGATATTCTCTGTTATGGAGTTTACTAAGCAAGATTCTTGTCAACTGAGTGTCCGTAACATGGGCTAGATCTTCTATGAATAAATGTTTGAAACTATGGTACCAATCATCAAAAGAAGTATGGGCAAACTCAAAGTCAAATTGATGGATTTGGTTCACAATCTCTTTTGGATATCTGGGTGGGTTCTGGGTAACGACTTGGCTCATGGTGGGAGGAATGGGCGTGAGCTTCTTGGTTGTACTCTTCAATTCATCAATTTGAAATTCTAAGGCTACCAAGCGTATTTAATCCATGTCCCAATTTGTTGTGTTCTTACTGGGGCCTGACTCAGGAGATGTTTTAGGAGGGATGGTTAGGATGCAATTGAAATGTTCTCATGTATTTAGTTGAACAAAATAAATATAAGAATAGTACAAAGTAAATGTTTTCTTATAATGGGTAGCTTATTCAATATGGTAAAAACTATTTACTAAATAGTATAGCTCCTCAACAATAAACTCTTGATATCAAATGTCGTCGAAACGCAAAATTAGAGAGAGAAGCGTAAAACTTATGTAGCATTTTGGAATTCGAGAAATGTAAAATTGACTTGATAAAATCTTATTTTGATGAAATCTTATTGTTCAAGATATAAAAACCAGGAAAATGAGTAGAACTAAAATAGGAAAAAATTCCATTAGTAGAACTGTTTCAGTTCGTTCTTTTTCATCTTTATTATCATTTTCGGTTTCACCTGGAAATGTAGTTTAAATTATATTTCTTGGAACTAAATAATGAAGATTTACTGGCACATTTTAACTTCATTTCTTTCTCCAATTGAGCTTTGTATGAAGACATTTCAAGGGTTGAATGTTCCATTGTGTTTTTCATGTACTCAAAAAACTTCAAGTCTCCAGACCGTTTCGTCGAATTAATTTCGAAAAATTGATCGCTACCTCCCTACCCCTGAATCATAATATTTATTTTTTATTGTTAACTAATGAGTAGGTATTCGAATAAAATGCTTTTACTAAAATATATCAATTTCAGCAATATTTCAGTACCCTATGAGTATTTTTCATGTCATGTAGTCTCGTCAGTGTACCAAATTTCAAGGGAATATCAAAAAATTAAATCAATTTTTTCCATCATATAAAGAAGATTTTGTTGCTACTGATAGAGAATTTTAAAACTAAGTTTCAGATGGTTACTATGATATTCAAGACCATGAAGTGAATTTAGACTTTGAGCTGGCAGAAATCGATATTGAGTTTTTTGAAGAATTTTTTTATATAAATCTTGTTTCATCTCAATTCTATCCCCCATACTTTTGTAAACATTTAAGACATTTCTACAGGTCTTCTGATTGGTTTCAAGATTAATTTTGAATGGTTTTAGATCTGGACCAAAAGAATTACTAGGGGTCTTAGATAAAATTGAAGGGATATAATTTCCTGAATAGATTTGCAATAAGTGTATCTGTGATCAATAAAAAAACAGATGAGGTATATTAAAAACTTTAAAAAGTCTAATTTTGGACGTGGTATGAAGATTAGAATGGGATTTTTCTAGAGAATCCAAAAAAGTTTTAAAAATCTCACTAAAGAAAAATTTGAATTTAGCAATAGAAATTACGAAAATTTCTAAAATTATGAAAATTAAAGATTAATCCAATCATTATTTTCCAGATATTAATAATAAATTCATATTAGAGTCATGTGTCTCTTTAATTCTAATCCTATAGAACAAATTCACAGTTAATTGGATAGATTACGCCTTGACATTTTCCCCTACCTATTCCTCAATTCCAGTCACTTATAACATTCGAGTACTATTTCAGACGAAGAGATAGAAGCAATATACATGTCTTTATTTTCTAAATACAGTCAAGCCATCGATTGAACGGGAGGATTTTATCCCTTTCACACCAATCAGAACACTAGAAACTTGTAAATCATTTTCATTATCTCAAACTTGGTTATATAATTTTAACAAGATTGAGCTGTCTCATATATGTACGAAAAAATGTAATTTTGGTAATTGGGGAATTAAAATAACAGTTGGTAGGATAACTAGAGTTCCAGTCAAGCCCTTTTTCACACCTAAAAAACAGGAAATATTTGTTCAACCAAAAAAGTATAAAATAAAATAACCCTGAACTGAATGAAAAATTAGTTATTAATGAACTTAGTACGTTCTTCCAAGATTTGATAATTCTTGTTATGAGTCTAATTTTTTTCATTTATTATTCGATGAAGCTATGAACGTTATGCTTTTATTAAATTGTCTAACAAGCGTGAATCAAGATGGGAAATCTTGGAGCTCCTTAATCAAGGTATCATGCTAAAAGAAATCTGAACTAGACAACAGGAGATCCTATTCCTTGAGTCCATGTTGAGTGATAAAACTCACTCTACTCAAAAGGCAATTAAAATTGTTAATAAGAGATTTACCGAGAGTGATAAAAGTTTTTTGGCAAGCAGTGAATTAGAGATGCCAAAAAGTATAGTTCAAGTAATAATCCAATTGTGATTGAAAAATACTTGAAGAATCAATACTGATAACTATTTATATTTTTGCATAGATAAGATTTAGATCATTACAGATTTTTGCAAAATATTTTAATTATTATTGTACACACATGAAAATATATTTCTTCTTTTTTTCTTTTTTTTTAACTTATTATTATTATTTTTGTACAGGATAACTATTTTTATATGAAAATGATGAATGTAAAGCAGAACTTATGAATTGTTCAATAAATTTCATTTCTCTTATGCTGGTAATGATCTTAATATTATAATATATATTTTTGAATTTAAAATCCTGTAAAAATCCCCACGATTAAATTATCTGACATACTAAAACTTGAGTATGTTTCTGGGAGCAAATTAATCACTTTTTTGATATCACTGACTTTTTTTCTATAAGGCTCTGAGTTTATGTCTTAATATTCTTGCAACTCTCTGGACCTTCATAGACCTGTAGGTTTTTCCTGTGTTACATCATGCTTCAAATTCAATAACAGATCGGGCTATTATTTTAAAATGAAAAACCTTAATGAACTCAATTTTTATCTGCACACATCTTGAAATATGGATTTTATACATTTTGTTTAGTCAAAAAATTATATTTAACATTCGAGTCACGAAATGTCAATTTAGGATCAACCTTTACGCTATTTATAAGTGAATTAGAGCATAATTGTAGAAAGTATGTTGATTCTGACCTTAAATGATTAGTTAAAATTTAAGAAAAGAACGATGAAAACAATAAAAAAATCTTATATCATCAGTATGTTTTAAAATCTAAGCAGTTCTGTAACATTTTTCTTAGAAAATACAATATAGAAGAGGAACTCTAGATCCTTGTGGAGCACTTGAGGTGATTGGTTTAGGCATTGAGTCTTACTCGAAGCGTTATAGTGGACTTCACACGAATTCTACAGTAGCAAAACATGGGTTATGAATGTTTACTATTTGGTTGTGCTATAAATAAAAATATTTTCTTCTTCGAAACTGAATCGATTCAAAAAAAATTTGGTAACATTGGAAAGATCACTGATTTTCACGAGATTGTCGAAACTATGTCATTATACTCTTACTAACCGAACGTTCTATTTTTTTGAGACAATAATTAGCGTGTTCATGCAAGATTCTGAAGAATCCCATCTCTTTCTAATAATACGAGACCACACCTTAGAAAACAGTTTTTAATAATTTTAAAAAGGAGAACTTCCTTTGTTCTAGGTTTTTATCTTGCTCGAACCAGAACCAGAGTGGTCCATGTCTTTTACAAATCTAAACAATTCTCTGCTGATGGGATATGATAACTTCAATTTTATGAAATTTTAAATATCTCGATATGAAATGAATACTATAAAATTTGCATGTCTAATTGGTAGAAGTTGACAAAATGTTGGCAGATGTGACAGTTTTATGCCTGGCAACTTATTCGTTCTTGCTTAATCCAATCGAGCTTATTTGGAGTGTTTTTATGTCAGAAGTCAAGAAAAAGCTTTCTCAAGTGAGGCCAGAAATTATTAGATATAACAGAGATATAACAATTTATGAACATCGATTGAGGCATCTTGAGGCCATTGCAACTTAGTCCTTTGATGTCTGTACAGAAGAAAAAGTTCGAAATGCATGTTTACATGTCGAGAAATATTATCCGCCAGCCCTCCAGATTGAAGATTTAGATTAATTTCCTTATTATTTTTTAAATAAATTTTACTTGATAAAATATAAACATTTTCAATTGTTTATTAGCTATTTTTATATTTTTAAGATTGCATGGATTTTTCATTTCGAAATAAATACAAGAAATTAATGAGACACGATATTTACATGTACATGTTCAGTGTAAACCTTGATATAGGTTTTTGAATCATAATTATCAAATAATCGTAATTATTTCGGGGGTTTGCAATAACAGACAATTTATAATGTACATCACCAAATTAATACAATTGTAATTCAAGAAGAAATTAATTAAGAAAAACAGACAAGGTTTTTCCTATCAAAAGTGTTTGAAACATGTATTTAATTTCTTTACCTTCATAAACATAGTTTTCTTCGATAGAAGCCCGGCAATACTTTCCTCTGAATCATTCCCTTCCGGCATCTTCATATCCACATAAAAAGTTTTTAAGTATCACAAGCAAACTATCGGAAAAGATGTCTTACCTGGAGTTCTACAATCATTGCCTGGATTTGCAGAAGTTCAATTGTTATATCTGGACAAAAGTCAAAAACTCCCGTCTATCTCTTACAACAGAAAATTGGTTTCCAAATGGGTGAATGAGCACAAAATCCAGATCGAGTATCTACAGTTTGAAAAATCATCAGCGTTTAATGATTTAGATCCAATTCCGGAAGATGTCAAAGAGAAAGTCTTAAAAGCAGTCAACGAGATATCCCAAAAGAAATATGAAAAAAGAATCAACCGCCTTTTCAAATCTATACTGGAAAGCAAGGACGACGCTATATTTCCTAATCATAATGCATCTGTTTTTAATTTTTCAGGCAAACCCCCCCTCCCCCAATTCAAGTCTTAAGTCTTGGTCCCAAATTTTGTATCCCCAACAGAAAGAAGGTAGAAGTTGAAACGGATATTGGATTCGAAACATTTTTAGAACAAACTGACCGAATAACAGCAAGTTCAGATGAGATGAGAGACCGATTCACAACAGTTATTAAAGATGCTTGGCTGCAATTCAAACAGAGGAAGACTGAATTTCCTTATCTAACAAAATCCCATTTTGACGCACTCAATGAATTGAGAAAAGATCCAGACTTGCTATTGTGTCATCTTGATAAAGGAACTAGAATTGCAGTTGTATCAAAAAACGATTATTTACAGAAGGGTAAGGAGTTGTTCAATGATAGAACAAGATTTCGTCCCAATGATTTACCCAGAGCTGAGACAAGAGCAAAAGGTTTCTACAACGCGATCATAAAGAAAGTAGATTATCTTCAGGAGATAGGATATATTGATGAAACCACCGCACGGTCAATAAAACCCACCTCAAACAAAATTGCCAGATTGTACCTATTACCCAAAGTTCATAAGGATGTGACGAATGGTCTTAAGTACCGACCGATACTTGACATGTCAGCTACGCCCCAACACAAAATGGTGAAATGGTTAACGCAAGTATTGACTCCGTTGAGGAA
>SSNU01000223.1:375552-396197 GCA_012064415.1 Gyrodactylus bullatarudis
AAATTGCCAGATTGTACCTATTACCCAAAGTTCATAAGGATGTGACGAATGGTCTTAAGTACCGACCGATACTTGACATGTCAGCTACGCCCCAACACAAAATGGTGAAATGGTTAACGCAAGTATTGACTCCGTTGAGGAATGAACTTTGCAAACATTCGGTCAAAAGTTCGATCGAGTTTGTCGAAAAACTGAGAAATGTAAATTTCAATTCCTCCAAGATGGTTTCGTTTGACGTCAGTTCGCTGTTCACAAATGTACCCCTTCTAGAAACAGTTAAGTTTATTAGTGATAAGCTGAACAATTATCCTTCTCTTTGCAGTATTCCTTCAAAAGTCATAGCTGATTTGATCATGATGACGGTTCAGAATATCGACTTCAAGTTTGGTGGACGCTGCTACAAACAAATAGACGGTGTCGCTATCCAATCGGTCCTATACTCGCTGATATGTTTTTTGCCTCACTGGAATCCAATCCAATGAATGATCTGATCAACGAAGCTCGCCTTTACGTACGCTATCTTGATGACACCTTTCTCGTCCTCGAACAAAATAGAGATGTGGATGCAATACTGACAAACCTGAACTCCATCCACGAGAACATTTCATTCACGAAGGAAGATGAAAAAGGAATTTAAGATGCTTTGAATTTTCTTGATTTCCTTGTGACTAAATCTAACGAATTCGCACTCACGAGCATTTACAGAAAAAAGTCAGTACCCAGTCAATTTCTACCGTTCCTAAGCTACAGTCCTGTCAGCCAAAAGAAAAGTGTGGTCAGAAATGAATTTTTGAAGATCCAAAGACTCTCATCATAAGCCAAACAAACTAATGACAAAAGAGTATTGACTGACCTGCTAATGATAGATGGTTATTCAGAAGCTTTCATTGAGAAACATTCGAACGTCCGAGAGAAAGCCGAAGATGACGTTGAAGAGTTGACACCAATTTACCTTAAATTACCGTTTAAGGGTGATTCAACTCAACAAATCCTCACAAACAAATTATTCGAGATAACAAAGAGAACGTTTCCAGGCCACAAACTCCGAGTCCTTCCTAGTACAACCAAGCTTCTCCCCGACCTGAACAAAGACCCGACCCCTTGGTTAGATAAGAAGGGCGTAATTTACCTATATAAATGTGGTTCATCGTACGTAGGACAAACAGCAAGGCCCGTGAAGGCAAGAATAAAGGAACACCTGAGAGTTGGTAACAAAGGATCATCGGTTCAGGAACACATTGCCAAGACAAATCACACTGCTGATGTGAGCAACTTCAGCATTTTGTACCAAGCAAATTCTGGTGATTCTAAGCCTATCAAAGAAGGGGTCTTGAACAAAGCGGAATCCCACTTTATCACGAAATTTAAACCTGATTTATGTCGGCAAAAGGAATTAGCAACAAAACTGGGTATCAAAGGGAAAGACAGATTCACTAAGAAACAAAAATTAGTAAGATTAGCTAACCTTCTTGATAATCACCCTAAAATTAGTTTCACCCAAATGACACAAAATCAGAAGAAGTCCCTTGATGAGGAACCCATCTGCAGCTCCACCCAAAAAGCTGAGACAAAAGTTGTTGAAACAAATGAGCAAGTAGTTGAAACTACGTCTCTAGGTAATCAACTTCAGATGTCATCCCCAGAAACAGTTACAGTTGATGAAAATGCACACTCAGAAAAGTCAAAAATAGTTGATAATCAAATTATTTCTTAACCAGTAATTATCAGTTTCAAGCCAATCAATGAGAAGCCTGCAATCAGCAAAAAGGGAACGAAAAGGAAAAGATGCAGTGGGCAGTTACAAATAGATTCTTTCCTTACAAAACGATAATTGCAGTCCTTACCTCTCCCTGCCAACATCAACTCAAAAGTTGAACCTGATCAACCAATCAGAGGATTCAAAAAATGCACTAATTTTCTGTATAAATATCAAGCCGGTGTAAGAGTCTGATGCGAACCGGTGAAATAAAAGCTTTATAACTACATACTCACTAGTCTTCCAAATGAATCCCTCATTGAATAGCTCAATAAATATCTTTTTTCTGTTAAAAGTATGTTATTTTGATTATACAGGATTTTTCATCAATTTATAGCAAAACAAATCGATTTAAAAAATCCAAAATTGAATTTAGTAATTTTAAATGGAGTCGAATGCAGTCGGGATAGTTAAATTATTACGCCCGATAATGTAAACAAAAGTTAAGTAACACGTGAACCTGCCATTATTACAATGTAATGTTGAAGAAAAAAGGATGCCAAAAAGTGAGAAATAAGCGCTATATTTCAGTCATACTCATCAGCCAAATATACTTACATGCCAAATATATAGTAAAATACAAAGAAAAATATGATAGAATCTGATTGGCTCTCTTGTGTTGGTTGTGGGAGGAGAGGACATCAATGTGACAACATGTCAAACAGGGGTAGAGGTTATGTGTGAAAGATGATATTTCCCACCTTAAGTTTGAGTTCCTATTTCTAAACTTTTACCAATTTTTATTATTCTATTATTATTGTGATGAACATTAATTTGAAAAAGATTTTAATACAATTTTATCATACAATTATGAGACAATATATGAAACCTCCATTGTACAATATACCATTGAAAAGGATATATTTTACATTTTTAGATAAAGTTCTCTCGAATTTTTCTATTCATTAGTACAGTCAATTTCACTCATGATGGCTCGAGATAAATTAGATATTTCATAGAGGTTTATTCTTATACCTCTCTGTCCCAAAACAGTAGCCAATGAATGTTCAGTATCCATGGACCAATCAGAATTGAGCAGATTTTTTCTATTCCTAATATAACACATAAAGCGTTTGATTTAAAATTAGATACTGCGTGTTATGCCTCACGAGAGAATATTTTGCTCTTTCAAATAAACTAAAAATCATTACTGTGTCTTTAGTAATAATTGAGATAAAATAACCCTGTTATCTTAGATACTCTGTTGTTCAGATAAAAGAATTGCATCATTCTATAGGCAATTGAATATCCCATGTTATTTCGAAATATTTTTGAAAAACTGTAAAAGGTGTAAAATTCATTTCAAATTGCGTCTAACAAAACTATGAACTAGGAAATTGTTGATGATAAAATTTCACAAAAAGCTAAAACAAGATAAAGAGAATACCTAACCCTCCCCACCAGAGGATAGCAATTTTAAATGTGTGCATAGCGTTCCAGTAGCCCCCTTTCACCAAAAAGTCTATACAATACAGATGTTGTTAAAAGAACTTTTCTAAGAGTGCGAACTGTTCGCCACCCTATACACCAAACAATAATTCAGTGCATAACACTCCCCCTGTATGTGCATCTGAAACTTTGATTTATATGAGTGTTCCTATCATTCAAACTTTATTCCCAACTCGAAACTCAAGCATGCATACTTTTTATCTCAATCCCAAAAGGAAAAAATTTTGCATCTCAGTGAAACGAATTCAAACGGAGAACTTAGATTTTTGTTATACTAATCCTATTCTCAATTCTTCGGTGTATGACTTAACAATCTAAAAATTGATCCTAAATTACTTTATTATTAAAATCTAAACTTACAACAATAAATAAGAAATTTGGGTTTTGAAAACCCATGCTGCTTTGTCAAAGATTATATTGACGCACGATTAGTTCGTGAGATGTTAAAAAAGTAATGGGGATCTGAACTAGAATACCCCATCATATGTTGTGGGAAATTATTGTATATATGTTAATGCCACATTTTCCTTTTCTACACAATGTGTAGTACACATATTATCTATTACATGACTGTAGGGATACAGAAGGGGGAGGGGCATCAATGCCTATGTTGAACTCTACACTAGACATGTTGTGGAAAAATGAATCATCATCACTTTTTGTCAGATTGAGGTTTTTAGGAACCAAAAGAGTTAGTCAAAGATGGTGTTACTTATTCATGGAAATTTGACCTCACTGATCACTACAATGATGTAATTAATAAATTCATTAGGAGACTCATTCATATTCACAAATGTATCAAAATTGACAGCATGATGGTTCTTCTCTTCAAAGTATATGCTCGATCAATAATTGAATATTATTATTAATTCTTTTAAATGTAATACGGATAAAATAATAAAGTCTTTGTTTTTAAGTGTGAAAGTCCATTTAAAAAGAAGACATATATTAGGGCCATATGTACCTTTCATAAAGCATCATCAGTGGCAATAATTTAAAAATGATATAAGTTGAGAATTCATTCAAAATAATATTTTACAAATTATGAAAGAAATAGTAAATGTCAAAGAAGAATATAATGTAAGCTAAAAAAACACAAAAACTCTGAAGGAGAAATTCTTCATAAATAGATATAAACCAAACTTATGTGTCCAAAAAAACTATTCGCATCTTCAACTACCTTGGTCTATGTGAGCTTTTTTCACTTTTCTCTCCACTGTTGCTAGTTATTGGAGAGTTTTGGTGTTTTTTTAGCTTACATTATATTCTTCTTTGACATTTACTATTTCTTTCATAATTTGTAAAATATTATTTTGAATGAATTCTCAACTTATATCATTTTTAAATTATTGCCACTGATGATGCTTTATGAAAGGTACATATGGCCCTAATATATGTCTTCTTTTTAAATCTCCTAATATGATTTTAAGTGGATTCTTGGACGTATTTGAAAATTTACGTGAATATTTTTACCACAAAAATCTCACCTACAGGATCTCTGAACAACAAAATCTTCTTCGTACAATCTTATCTTCTAACTCCAAACTTTACACTTCATATGGACAGATGAAGTTTTATCGCGAATTTCTTGAAAAGAACCATTATCCAAGATTTGGAAAAAAGTCCCTCGTGATGTTCGATTTCATAGAATAGAACATGTCATCCTCAAAATAAAAGAGAAAATTCAGATTATTGAAGAAAGATCCTAAGTCTTATTAAATTTCATTGCTAACAAGATGGTGCTTTTACAAATTGACACTGAATTCAATGATGCTCTATTACGATTTTTCGTTGAGTCAAGTGAATCTTTATTGAACCATAAATATGAATCATTAAGCAAAGAATTTGGTAAAATTCTTCGTTTTCATGAAAAGGGAATCTTCAACTTCACCGATATTCAGTTATCAAAGGAGTAAAAAGAAATCCTGTCTCTTGGTCCAAATTTTTGTATCCCCAAACGTAAAAATGAAATTGAAGATAAAGCAGCCTTTGAACGTCTAGTCTATGAACTGGGTTTAACTAACAATCGGATGGACGACTCAAATACAGAAGAAGTTCAAACTTCATCTGTCGTTTATCTATAGAAGTTTTGATCGTAAACCTTTAAAATCTAGTTTACTTTCTAAGAAACATTTTGTAGCACTAAAAGAACTTAAACTAATGAAAACATATTCTTAACAAAACCTGACAAGGGTAAAAGGATAGTAATTATGTATAAGGATGATTATTATAAGGCAGGGTTAGATTTCCTCTCTGATGAGAGTAAATTTCATAGCACTGGGCAAGATATTTTCTAATACAATCAGAGTGTTATTCCTTAACATTGTTATTGCAGCAAAATGGGTTGTCCCTTGAATATTTTCTATTAGCAACAATTGAGTTGACTTGCTCTGATACCTCACTGTGTAGCACATCTACAGACATCTCTTCATCATTTCGAAACTTTTTATTAGCATAAGCATATATTTTCTTAACAAAGTCATTAAGAGATAGCTTTTCATCCAAGGTACTAAGCTTTGACCTAATCTTCTGGCCATTAATGTCAGAAACCAGTTGCACTTTCATCAATTCTTCACCAAACTCAGCTTCACTAGCTAAGTCAATAAGTTTATTAACGAGTTGCTTGAGGGTCAGACAGCCTTGCTTTATATTAAAGAAGTTTACTTTGCTAGCCATGTGGAAGGTTTCAGGTTTTATGAGCTTCCTGATGGCACTCACGAATCCGTCCAAGTAGTTTAATCGAATAGAGATTCGTTTGGTTGAATAGTTATTATAATCCTGGTCGACCACAAAATCTTCTTATTTTGGCGGGTTGCGTCTTAAAGAGGTCTTTCAAAAAAACTGATGTGGTCCAAATGAAATCATCAAATTCTTCAACAGATACAGGAATGGAGAGCGTATTCATAAGGTTCCATTTCGTCATGTTTTAAGGAGTAAAAGCAAGCATATCACAGTAAAGATTCAAGAGTAGTACAGTCATTTAAACCCTTCGAACACGTTAAAATGCAGCGATCGCCTAAAACTGTTGATTTAGAGGTCGTATACGACCTCTGGGATCGAAGGGGTTAGACACATAACGAGTCGACTTAACCTTTCTGCCCTTTCTCGCTCTTAATTTATACCAAACGTATGAAACCAATCAGAATGCTGCTTTATTGGAGAGCCAATCAGATTCTACACTTTTTTGAAGAATATTTTGTAAAAACCATTACTACTCAGAACAAAAGTGTTCACATAATTCGAAAGGGTAATTCCTGCTTTCCATTAAATATTTTTTCTCTAATAATCTTAATAACAAAGATAAAATAACTTTTATATTTGAATTTATTTTCAAAAATTCAAACCATCATAGACAATAAAATTTTACGGTCACCCTCAGAGTTTAATTTACCAATTATTAAAGGATCCTGAGTAGTTCTCTATTAAACTAAAATTCTAAATTTGGTTCAAAAAATCGAAATTCATATATTACCTCATAATGGGAATGAAAAATCCTGATAAATCCTATTCCACTACAGAGTGTGAACGAAAATGCATGGACTTGAACACATCAACTCATTAATATCGTTGACACATTTAAAATTCAAGAGTCTATGTTTTCAAGCTTAATAATAATTTTGGAGAGAGGTAAGTTTAGTAATTTCCAATGCTAATTTATCAAGTTATCACCAGTACATAATAAGAAATCGTTGAATATACGAATAAATTGTTTATTGGAAATCATATGTGGAATCATTGCTTTCAGGAAATTGTTTAAAAATTTTCAGATTGGAAAGTGTCTCTAATGAACCTTTCCTTTCTTCTAATTAAAGAAAGATTTTTAAGTATTTTTTTTCATCTCAACCAAAAGTGTTCACATAATTCAAAAGGGTAATTCCTGTTCTCTCTAAAACATAAAATATTTTTCCTCTAATAATCTTAATAACAAAGATAGAATAACTTTGTTATTTGAATTTATTTTCAAAAATTCAAACCATCTTTAGATAGACAAGAAAATTTTACGGTCACCCTCAGAGTTTAATTTACCAATTATTAAAGGATCCTGAGTAGTTCTCTATTAAACTAAAATTCTAAATTTGGTTCAAAAAATCGAAATTCATATATTACCTCATAATGGGAATGAAAAATCCTGATAAATCCTATTCCACTACAGAGTGTGAACGAAAATGCATGGACTTGAACACATCAACTCATTAATATCGTTGACACATTTAAAATTCAAGAGTCTATGTTTTCAAGCTTAATGAGGTAATTTTAGTCATTTTCAATGCTTATTTATCAATTTATCACCAGTACATAATAAGAAATCGTTGAATATACGAATAAATTGTTTATTGGAAATCATATGTGGAATCATTGCTTTCAAGAAATTGTTTAAAAATTTTCAGATTGGAAAGTGTCTCTAATGAACCTTTCCTTTCTTCTAATTTAAGGAAGATTTTTAGGTTTTTTATTTTGTTTTTTACCTCAACCATATCTGTAGCAGGATCTTCTTTGGTTATAAATTTAGTATTGTAGAAGCAATTAACGACTGTTTCTTGACTAACTTTTCTTGCTCACAAGTAAGTTTTACCATGTTTATAAAATATGAGCTGAAGCTTTAAAACAACAAGTTGGGACTCTAAAATCTGTTTGGCTAAAAAATTACATATGTAAAACTGAGATTCTAATTTTATTGGATGAAATGATTTAGAATTTCTCACTTGGTATTGAAATATTTTATCCATCAATTATTACCAATTAATTATAATTATGAATTAGAAAAAAATTCAAAAATTAATAAATCATAATTATATAGAACGTATAATAATTCTCCACTTTAGAATTTACGCTATGATTAACAAAAGCCAACAATTGTATAAAAAATAATCCTACAATTGCCTGCTATGAATTTTAAATGTGTCAAAAATAATGAGTTGATTCTCACAAAGACCGAGAGAATCACAGCAAGCTCTGAAAATGACAGAGATCGATTCAATTCCGTAGTCAAAAACACATGGGTGCAATTTAAACAAAGAATCCCAGATGCTCCGAAATTAGGAAGAGGTCACTACAAAGCGTTGTCGAATTTGCGTAAGAACCCAAAAATACTCCTGTGTCACATCGACAAAGGTACTGGTATTGCTCTAGTTGACAAAGCTGACTATATCTCAAAAGGAAAACTCCTTTTATCAGACCGCAGCAGATTTCTCACAATTGATGCTCGTGAGGCGGAAAAACGAATCAAAGGGTTTACACAAGCAGTGAACAAGACAATACTGTCACTCGAAGAGAAAGGTATAATCTCCCCCGAAGAATCAAGCTCAATGCAAAAAGAGACGCAGCTATCAGTCGCTTATATTTACTCCCAAAAGTCCACAAGGAGACTGATGATCTCACGTACAGACCATTTTTGCACATGTCAGCGAGCCCACAGCATTTACTTGTCCAATAGTTAAACGAGAAAATGATGCCCCTGAGAAACGAAGTTTGTCGGTATTCAGTGTCCAACTCGAAAGACGTGGTAAGGAAACTTGGAGAGATCAATTTCGAAGATGGGAAGATGGCCTCGTTT
The DNA here is from genome assembly GCA_012064415.1 of Gyrodactylus bullatarudis. Classification (NCBI taxonomy): domain Eukaryota; kingdom Metazoa; phylum Platyhelminthes; class Monogenea; order Gyrodactylidea; family Gyrodactylidae; genus Gyrodactylus; species Gyrodactylus bullatarudis. Next base: position 384,312 of record SSNU01000223.1, read on the forward strand.
GATGTTGCTTCTCTCTTTACAAATGTCCCAGTCAAAGAAACGGTAAACTTTATTCTGGATCAGATAGCTAAATACCCTTCACTTTGTAGCATTCCTGCGAACACATTAAGGAACTTGGTTTTTATGACGGTACAAAACATTGATTTCAAGTTTGAAGGAACCTATTACAAGCAGATTGATGGAGTTGCAATGGGAAGTCCAATTGGCCCTCTCTTAGCAGATATGTTTCTTGCCTATTTAGAACAAGGTCCAATGCTTCAATTGATCAACAATTCCCGACTGTACATGAGGTACTTGGATGATACGTTCCTACTGCTCAACAATGATGAAGATCTCGATGAAATTTGTACAAGCTTGAATACCATTCATCCAAATTTGAAGTTCACAAATGAAATTGAGAAGGAGAAAACCCTAAGTTTCCTTGAACTAGAAATTGTGCGAGATGGTCCATGTGCAAAGACAAAGATACACAGGAAAATGAATGCTCCCACTCAGTTCTTGCCCTCTCATAGCTTCTCGCCAAAAGAAACCAAGAAAAGTGTTTTGAGTAATGCTTTTCTTTCAATAGAGCGACTGGTTTCGACAGAATATGTGAAAGACGAGAGATCAAAACTGAAAAATCTCTTGAAACGAGATGGATATCCAGACAGTTTCATCGAGAAGCATTCCCATCCTAAAGACAATCACAAAGTCAAATAGGAAAAATAGAAACCAATTGTCCTGGTCCTTCCATTTAAAGGCGATACAAGCAAAACTGTAGTGAACAGCAAGCTAATGAACATCACGAAGCGAACATTTCCTGGATACAAATTGAAGCTAATCCAACGCACTTCAAAGTTGTTAAATGGTCGTAACAAAGATATCATCCCAAAACTGAAACAAAGAGGTGTGATCTACCAGTTCACGTGTTCTTGTGGATCAAATTATGTCGGTCAAACAACTCGATCCCTTGGTGAGAGAGTCAATGAACATTTGAATCCGAAGCACGCCAGTTCAGTCCAAGCTCATATCAGAGAGACAGGCCACACAGCAGATGAATCCAATTTCAAAATCCTCTATCAGGTCAATCCGGGTGAACCTTGCAAAGTGAGAGCGTCAAATCTTGAAAGCGCGGAGAAACACTTCATTAACAAGCTGAAGCCGGACTTGTGCGTGCAAAAGATGATGGCAATGAAATTAGGTTTCAAAGGCCGTGAAGTTCATATACAAATTTCAAAGATTTGTGAGGTCCTTAACCCAATCGGCAAACCAACAATCAGTTCTACACAGATTGAAACTAGTGATGAACCTGAAAACAACGAGAAGTTGACAACAGTCAATAATCATCTATCTCTAGTGCAATGCAGTGGCCCAGTTACAATTACAGAATTGGAAAAATGTGAAACCAACGAGAAGTCAACAACAGTTGATAATCAGATTAAAAGCCAACCTGTAATTAGCGAGCTCAGAAATGGAAAGACACACCCAACAACGAGGAGAAAACGGGACAGACATAGCGGACAACTGCTAATTACAACTTTCATCAAAAAGCAAAAACAATTATCAGATTGAAAGAAAAGTCAATTTGCAGTGAATCAACCTCCCACCCTCATTCCTTCAGAGCAATCAATCAACCGATATTGACCAATGGAAGGGCACGAATTTATACATTGTAATAGTATTTATATCGTAACCGGGGTAGAGTCTGATGAGACCCGGCGAAATATAATGTTTATCACTATAATATACGTCTGTTTTCTCCTACCTTCCTCATGAGTTCAGAAATCAATAGCAGTAAGAAACAAAGGATTTGAAATTGCCTTAACTAACAAAGTTGATTCCCTACTTTTGGCAGGCCACATCGATGAGACGACGGCTAGAGAAATAAGACCAACATCAAATTAAATGTTTGCAACATAGACCAATTCTTGACACGTCTGCTACACCCCAGCACAAGATTGGAAAATGGATAACTGAAATTTTGACCCAATTACGAAATGAAGTATGCAAAAAATCTGTCAAGAATTCGATGGAATCCGTATTAAAGCTCCGGGAGATCAATTTTGTCATTCGATGTTAGCTCACTGTTTACTAATGTCCCGCTAGGTGAAACCGTTAAGTTTATTGGTGAGAAACTTAATGAATTTCCGTATATTTGCGGTATCCTCTCAAACTTAGTCTCGGAACTTGTCATGATGACGGTGAGAAATATTGATTTTCGATTTGGTGGATGCTATTTCAAACAAATAGATGGTGTCGCAATGGGAAGTCCAATTTTGCGTGCTGACTTGTTTTTTGCCTCTCTTAAATCCAGTAAGATGAACAGTCTAATCGCTGGTAGCCGCCTGTATGCACTTTATATTGACGAAACGTTTTTGGTCCTTGAAGGTAGAAACGATGTTGATGAGATTCTTTCCAACTTGAATGCAATGCACTCAAACATTGGTTTCACAAAGGAAGATGAAAATGACGATTCGTTAAATTTCCTAGATGTTCTCGTGACCAAAAATAATCAGGTTGCCCAAACAAGGCTGTACAGAAAGCTTCGGTTCCATCACAATTCATGCCCTCTCTGAGCTTCAGTCCGGTGTGCCAGAAGAAGAGTCTGGTTAGAAATGAATTCCTCAAAATTCAACGCCTGTTTTCCGAGGTAAATAAAGCGTCTGACAAAGAATTGTTGAAGGAGCTTCTCATGAAAGATGGGTACTCTGAAGCATTTATTAACAAACATTCCAATCTGGGAACTAAGGTTGAAAAAGAAGTTGAAGATTTAACTCCTATTTATTTGAAGATTTTATTCAAAGGTGATGCTGCACACCAAATTTTAAATAACAAGCTGTTTGAAATCACTAAGAAGGCGTTCCCTGGTCATAAAATCTGCATTCTTCCCAAAACAACCAAGTTGATCACTGACCTGAACTAAGACCCTATTCCATGGTTGGAAAGAAAAGGGGTTATATACCTATTCAAATGTTCTTGTGGCTCGAAATATGTGGGACAGACTTTCAGACCAGTGAAAGTAAGAATTAAGGAACATCCGCGAGTAGGCAACGTTGGTTCAGCGGTCTAAGAGCACCTTTGCAATACAAGTCACACTGCTGATGTGACAAATTTGAGTATATTGTATCAGGTTGATCCATGTGTTTCCCGAGCAGTGAGAGAGCAACTCTTGTATAAAGCCGAGGCCCATTACATAAAAACGTTGAAACCTCTGAAAGCAGAAAGAATTGGCAACGCAATTGGGTATCGAAGGGAAGAAGCGATTCACACAGAGAAAGAAATCCAAAAAATTGCTAGATTGCTTAATGATAACTAAACATTCACTCGATTTCTGAATCCTCACAATGAGTATCTCATTGAATTCTGAGTTTAATTTGTCTTCAAATTTTCATTAATCGAAATCAAAAATATCATTTTGTTTATTCTCCTCAATTCTCTACCATTTAGAAGTTTTTTTTCAGTTTATCAAGAAGTCCATTCTACTTCTCTGTTTTTAAAAAATCATGCAACGAGGTTATTATGGGTCGCATTTTTTTATGGGAGAATTTAAAATAATTATTGAGAAATATCCTTGTTTGGGTTTAATCTTAATATGGTCTCTTAATTTTTTTTCAATTCTATCATATTCAAGATTGTAGAGGTCTTAGATCTGATTTTGTGAATTTTCTATCATATCAACAGATCGAGACATAGAACAGCGTTTATTGAGTTTATTGTTGAGTATGATGTTTTTCTTGTATACTAGGATATCAAGATTAACTCTTTCTGGAATATTGCTCAAGAAAATTATTAGCATTTAGTTTTGAAAAATGTATATACATCTAGAAGAAATAAGTTTAACAAGTACACTAAATCAAAATTTTAACTTTTTCTTCTGAAATTTTGAAACTTCACTAACTTATTCATAATATATATTTATCTAGATCACTTGAAGCCTGTTAACCTTAACCCATATCAGTAAATTTGTCTCTGTTTTATTAAGTCTAAGCTCACCTGTTGGAACTAATTTATCACAGCAGGAAGTAAAATCAATAGTGATCAGTGATCTCATAATTACTCATCTGAATTCTTAACAAAAGGTTTAACCGAATAAATATTGATTTCTAAGCTAGAAAATTTATCCCTGCTAGAACTTGATCCTATTAAAAAATATGAAATTTTAAATATGAATAAATAGTAATCAACTGCCTGAAAAAAATGACTTGTAGATAGTAGAATACTTGATATTGGGATTATAATTATCTGAATATGTATGCAACATTGGTGACAGTAGCTTTTCTTTTTTAATGCTTATTATCATACTTATCTCAGGATGTATAAGACTTTTACCATTCACAGTATCCTATACTATATAAAATAGGATATATGATTGCCTTGAATTAATTTCTCATTAAAGAGGGGGATTCACACTCAGTCCTCATTGAGAATTGACAAAGTCATATATAATGATGAATATTCTGTACACGGTTTAGGTTTTCATTTTGAAGGTGTAAGACTTATTGAATATCCCTAACGGCTATTATAAGTTCACGCTTGTTCTTCGAATGTGTATAGTTTTTCTGAGTTAGTCATTTGAGTTATGACTAGAGCTACTGTGGAAAAATATTAATCACATAATTTATATTCTTAAACAATTCAAATTGAAACTAATGAATCATTAATTGAATTTTGTCGGAAAGATATCCTGCCAGCAGATTCAAAAATCCTGCAAAAAACCCTCCCCCTCTTCAATGAAAAAATTATTCAAGGCAATCATATATCCTATTTTTTATGGTATAGGATACTATGAATGGTATAAGCTTTATACACCATGTCATATTCAAATACGATAAAAAAGTATACATGATGTATTATTCTAGTACAAAGTTAGTCAAACACTGAATTTCAGGCTTTATACTAACTTTGTACTGATTCAAGCTTTGTACTAGTAAATCTAGAGATTCATTGCTTCAGGGATTGTACAGTAACATAAATAAGGTATGTATATGTTGTGTACCAAGTTAGAAGAAAGGACAAAGTTGGATTAATCCAACTTGGTACGTAACTATATATATATTACCAAACCCTGAATCAGTAAATCTCTAGATTTACTAGTACAAAGCCTGATACAGTGCAAAGTTAGTATAAAGCCTGAAATTCAGTGTTTGTACTAATAACACATCATATATACTTTTCAGCATATTTGTACATGACATGGTTTATAAAGCATACACCATTCAAAGTATTATATACTATACATAAGGATAGGATATATGATTGCCTTGAATTAATTTCTCATTAAAGAGGGGGAGGGGGATTGACAAAGTCATATATAATGATGAATATTCTGTACATCTATATGATTTGTTATTCTAGTACAAAGTTAGTACAAACACTGAATTTCAGGCTTTATACTAGTAAATCTAGAGATTTACTGATTCAGGGTTTATACGGTAAAATATATATATTTTATAGATAAGGTTCAGATTATAACACCACTCGGCCAACCACGAATCAACATCAAGCCCAGCCCAAAATGATAATAAGACAACTTTGGTGCCCAACAATAACAATAACTCCGCATCAGCAGAGGAACAACTCGCCAATGATGTCCTAGCAAAACAGCATAAGAAAAGGTACTACTCCCAACCCTTGGAGACAAAAGGATCCTCAAACCCCGCCCGGAAAAGATGTGCTTCGAATTCATTCAAACAACAAAAATCAAAAGGGAAGAGTCGAAAAACTATTTCCAAGGGGTCCAGAGGAATAGAAACATATTTCAAAAAGAGATAGAAAGGTGTAACACCAACAGTAAGAAGTCTACCTTACGAGCCCCTCAACCCTCCATCCGGTTACAAATAAATGCTCTGATTGGCCCAAACGAACCTTTTACATTTCATTGAATAATATTTTGTATAAATATTCATATCGGTGTAGGGTCTGATGAGAACCGACGAAAATAAAGAGCTCATATTCACCCAGAATCTATTTTTCGTTTTCTATCTACAAAATGCAAGACATTAGTCAGCAAAATGATAATATATTCGCGAAAATCAGGAATCTCAAGCAAGACAAATTATTTTGATCTGAAACACTTCAAAAATCTCTTAAGTTAACTGGTTTTTGAATAATATCAAGTGTGATACACTATTGAAAAGAGTATTTTTCCCTTTTTCGAATAAGCTAAAAATTAATTTTGCTAAATTTCAGTGAAGAATTTCAAAATCGTCACTATTAATTGTTGAAATAAATTAGTATCAGAAATCGATGATAAACTCGAACAAATATGAATTGAAAGTTTATCCAGAAGCTTAAAGTAAGAAGGAACTAGACAGTCCCCCCTTCTAACATGAGAGAAAACCAAAAGTTAAAAAAACATACAAACGTGTGAATAAACAATCACAATCATTGGCGTCATTAATATCTGTCTAGCTAATCCAATGTCCGCCATTTTTTCATTCCTAACTTTGGAATAATACTGCAGATGGTGCAATATTTTTCGATAATGAATTTTGTGTTCATCAATTCAATCAAAATTATGTAATGTAATTATTCAAAATCAAAAATGTTTTTTTCTCTAGTTTTAAAATATTTATGGAATGTCAGGGCTACTAGTTCCTCAAGCAATCTTATCTTCAAAATTCAAAAAGTTTTCCAAAACTTCCAGATCGGAATAAAATTTGTCATCTATTCGGTTAATTGTGTAGTGAACAAGTGTATTACATGAGTTAGGAATGAAAAAAATGGCGGACATTTGATTAGCTAGACAGACATTAATGACGTCAATAATTGTGATTGTTTATTCACACGATTGTATGTTATTTTAACCTTTGGTTTTTTTCGGAGTGAAGGAATCCTCAAGCCTGCCGTTCTACCCCTTTGTAAATTTAGCTCGACTCAATGTGAAAATTAAAATAAAACCTCAGAGAAGTTAGCTGTAGCCAATAATCATTATTCAAGAGAGCAGATCCCTAGCTCAGCAACTAATGTAGAGTTGGTTACAAGGGAACAATCCGAGAAGTCAACAGTAGTTGATAATCAAATTATGAGCCAACCCTTTATTAGTGTGAAAGAAGAGCTGAAAAAGGGTCAAACTTCTAGTCAACCTGCAATTAATGCAAAAGATATGAGGAAAATTAATCACCCAATTAAGCGTTCTTAATGATAAGAATTAGTGCTGACCATAAATTCCATCTTAACAGATTAACGAAAAAAACATCCTGATATGTCAAATAAAAACCTCAACGTGCCCTGACGAAAACACACAGATGCAGTAAAATTGAAAATCTTATACAAGATTTTAATGATTTTCTCCCTTACATGCCAATCTAACATTTGAAGCTATGCAACAAGACTCCCTTTTTTCATTTCGAAAAATAATTATTACAAAATCACTAAGGTTTATGAAAATAAATTATGTATGAATTATTCAATTGATGTTGAGGTAAATAAATAAATAATAAATATTTTAATAAACCTTTCTTTCTCTTTTTACCAAAAATTCTCTGATGTTAGTTTCTTCATTCTGGATAAAAGAGATTTCGCCAGCCGTTTTTATACTTAATGAATTGAAATTCATTAATTTGCCTGTAAACGTCATTTTTCTGTGAATTGATCTCTTGATTTCTGTGAATTTCTTGTTGCATAGCTTCAAATTTTAACAATTCTTTGGGTAACAACTACCCAAGACAGTTTATACTTAATTATATGGATTTGATTGAAAGTAATTCTTCTGAAGAGGAGAGGAGGAAGAGAAACCATTTTACTTAATGATCCCATTTAAAAGTGACAAGAAAGGCTTCTTTAAATTTCTACTCATGAGTACGACCATTAATTTTCAAAAATATTTTTAGAACCTCGTGTATTCTGAAGCGCCAAATAGGGCTTGCAATTCACAGTAAAATGATAAAAATTTGTAGTTTGGCTAATATCACTATGCTCTTGCCTCTAAACCTTTTTCCATTAATCTAGCTACATTAATAAGCCAAATATTTTTTTTCGTTCCACATCAATAAAAATAACTCCATCAGATGGAGAATGGAAAGTTGTTCCACTTGCCCAAATTTTATGCATTAATATCATAATCGGTGAAAAGTTGATATTATCGGGATTTTCGTTTTCGAATGAAAATCGATAAAATTCCATTTTTAATTTGACTTTAGTTATATTATTAATGAATATTTCTGATAATGAAAAAGTTTCAACCTATGATATCAACAACATTAAATCTATATGTCTAGGTGTGGAGCAAATACAAATAGAATTCAAATATATAATTTACAATGGTGAAGTATCACATCTTCTCATAAATTCAACTGACAATAGTATGCTGATAAATATTCAAAAGAAATGTAAGCTTCTAAATGTTTACCAAGGAATAAAAATAATTATTTCATTAGGGTAGGTGATCCTTTTCTCTGCCCCTTTTTCGAGTCTACATGTATTTTTAATTTTTTTGTTTATATAAATGGAGAGGATTACATTTTACACTTTGCTTTGTATATGACTTATTTATTCTTCCCACCAAGATAATGTTAATACAAATTCATCATAAATTTACATAATAATCTCGAGTATAAAAATGCGGGTGATGACAGCAGTGATCTGTGGATGAAGGAGAAATTCTTCATCAGTTACTTTAAAAACCTGTCTGTTCAGAGAAATTACTCTTATAATCTTCAATTACCTTGGCTTATGTGAGAATTCTCACTTTTATCTTCACTGTTTCTATTAAGGGAAGAGTTTTGGTATTTTTCAGCTCACATTATATTCTATTTTTCAATTTTTACGATAATTCTTTCAAAATTTGTAAAATATAATTTTCAATGAATTAAAAAATTTTTATCATTATTCATATGTCACTACCGATGAATAGTTTTGAATAACTAACCAAGTTCTAAATAACAAAATGCACGAGATAATAAAGAAGGTATTCCTAGGTCATAGGTTACGGATCTGAATAGAAAAAAATTGCTACCAGATTTGAATAAAGACAAGATACCATGGTATGAAAGGAAAGGAGTCATATATCAGTTCAAATGCAAGTGTGGTGCAACTTAGGTCAGCCAAACAGTAAGACGTGCAAAGTTAAATTTTAAAGAACACTTAAAGAAGGATAACAAAGGTTCAGCCGTACAAGAGCTGAACAATTTCAGCATACTCTATCGGGCTGACCAACGTCCAGTGAGAGATGAACAAAACTGAGGCGCACTTCTATTCTGTGTAAACACAAATTTTTGACACTAAGTTGGGCTATGAAGGTGAGGAACGCATTATAATGATTGGAAGATATTCCAATCCATTTCTTGATTTCTGCTGATGTAATCGGGCTTAAATTTGATTTTTTGTGCTTCATATGGATATTAGAGTATTTGACGATATTTTCTATCATCGATTTGTCAATAAGTAAATCAAAGAATTCTTCATGTTCAATCAGATTCTTGGAAGTACGTGATAATCCAGGTAAAAAATCCAAAATATTTTGAGCAGGCGTCTGAGTTTGGGCAGGTTTACGAGCAGTGCATTGAATAGACCCGCATTTCGAAGACAAAATAGTCAAATCAGCATCATCAGGTTGTATTTCGTTATCAGCAAAACTGTTTTCATCCGAATTATCACTTGGAATTTCATCAAATTCATCCTCAGAAGAATTGGAATCATCAGTCAGATGTTCGAATAAATCCTCTTGAATTGCGAGACAAAGAGGAATACTTCTATTTGTGTTAACCATGAAAAACAGAATGAATTTCTAGATAGAAAATTGTTTTTATATTTCAATAAGTTATACAAGCCTTATATAAGCAGACTTACCAACTTGGGGTCTAGGAGACCCCATATGTCTTATAAGTAACAAATGATTTCATAATATCCTAGTCAACTAGAGAAAAAAAGAAACCTAAGATAAACTATGAATAAGCCTTTTTATTAGTTGCTCAGGGATTTCCTAGAAGACCAGCCTAAAAAAATAATTTTTATATAAGTTATCTTTAGTGGAAGTTCATTTGGGGTCTCTCAGACCCCAGATTTCGTGCAAGGGTTAATGATATAAATTCTAATATTTTCATCATCAACATTTCTTTTTCGTTATAGAAAAAGATCTTTCCACTTCAGAGGTTGTAGGTTGGCAATTTTGAAGCTTAGCATACTGAATTGGACTAAATTGAGTTTTTGACTGATCTTTTATTTTAGTCATACCATTCGAAAGCAAACGTTTCTCTATGTAGCTTTTGAGTCCAACCGGATCTTCACTGAAATCTATATTCTTCAATCTGATGTAGAAATCTATAATTCATACATCTCTCTCATACATCCATAGCATCTTACAATTGTAGACAACAGATCCTGGATGTTTGGAGCAATAACACTTTTTTTAGCCGCTTCAACTTTTTTACCACTAGTTTCCAGAGATGATACTATTTTTCGCAAATCAGGAAAAATGTTTAGCATAGTACTCGATGGCTTTAAGCCAACTACCACAGCGAGTGACAACAGGTTTAGGAGGCTGGCCGATTTCTGCAAAAAGTTTTCTCTTTTGTTTTTAACTAGAAGATCCTTGATTCTAGCTATCAATTCATCACACTGAAATAAGCCTTGACTTTGAAGCAGCAGTTATGCAGTAGATGTGTTAAACAGGTTCCGTGAATTAAGAAGTCTCAAAACACTCTCGGTTTCTTTCGATGTAAAGTATGATGCTGCATCAGTCAATAGTAATAAGAAATTTTCTCGTTCAACTGACATTTTAGGAAAATAATTATTGAGTATTTGGCAAGCTTTGCTTGAGTCAAGGGATTCTTGAACAACTATTGAATCCGCAAGATAAGACTTAGAAGGGTCGTCTAATGTACCAATGATAATGTTGACAATGTGGTAACTGCTAGTTACCCATTTGAGTTTTAATTTTTCTTCTCTATACTTAAACATACCAGTTTTGTTTATTTTTATTGCAATAGCTCTAGGTACATGATATTTCAAGCTACTTGACAAGTAAGTAAAGAACATTCTGTTGGTTGTAAATATTTATCTCACCTTCTTCTCGGGATAAGTTTGCATTATTTGGTTCGATTTCTCTTAAAAAATTGTACTATTGTACTATTTGGAAAAATTGAGTTTTCATTCATCAGTTTACCCATATACGATTTTTTTAATGTATTATACTGCTTATTGTTGCTTCATCATTTTTCTTCATCTGTATTTTTAAGAGGGAATGGATGGCAAATAAATTTTTTACACCTGACGATGATACATGTTTGTGGAATACATATAGGAATACACACACGTTATATTACACGAAAATTGTGCCCATCATGAATCAGTAAACACAAACTTTGAAAGAAGAGAAGAGATCAATTTTTATATGCGTACTTCGTACTTCTTTATACTTTAAATGAAAAATAATAAGCTTCATCGAATTAATGAACAATAAGTTGTAAGTATAGATATTTTCAATTTTAACCATCAAAATAACTAAAAAACTAACTTAATGATTATTAAAAAAATTTAAATAGTCAATTTATCAACTTACGAAATGGGACATATACGATTTTTTTTGTGTTGGATGAGTTATGAGAATTTAATTAGAAAGATTAACGATGACAAGATTCTATTACAGGTAAATGTCCTGTAATGTGAGAAGAGATAAATTAAAACTTGTTCCGGAAAAGGTATTTCATATTCGGTAAATGTTTACAACCCCGCTGCTATGTCCAACATATTCCAGAAGACTACTAGTGTCCACCTTCTACAGGCTCTTTTACAACAACCCTCTACTAAATATAGATAACACTGGTAAAATTTTTAAATATTTCATGAAGAAAGGCGATGCCAGGTTGTTTGAAAGAATAGCGCTTTATTTCGTGGCATACTCATCAGCTTTTACATGCCAGATATATATACATAAAAATACAAAAATGATAAGGTTTAATCTGATTG
>SSNU01000067.1:0-68060 GCA_012064415.1 Gyrodactylus bullatarudis
TATTGCTTGTTGAACTTTCCTTTGAAGCGGGTCCACTCACTGACTGGAGAGCCTAGGACTGCTGCTAAGAGGAGAACTGTTACGATAGCTAATTTCATTTTTGCTCAGATCATAATCAACCTGCCCTGTTTATAGTTTTCTCATGGGTTAACCTTCGATCAAAGAATTCAATTCTTTGAACACAATTTATCAATTAATTTTATATCTTAATAACCTCAATCTCGATAGAGTTGTTATCAACTTGCTCGATTGTTATTCCAATTACGAAAGGAATTAAAAGGAATGGTGAAAAGATGCATAAACTCTGATAAACAAATTCTATCCCTTTATTGGATGAGACGCTTGTAACTTGAAGAAGGTACTTGACTATCTCAGTAACGAATTGTCTGTTAGAGGCTTTGGAAAAAGGTTGCTCATATACTTATTAAATTTACTTTTACAAATATTAATTGAAGATTTTAGGTTACATCAACGAACTAAACAATTTTCCCATTAAATTCCACCCTCTACTTCCATGCATATAATTTTATTTTATTCGCGGTTTTACTTGTAAGTAGTCATGCATTATTCACGATTAAATTTTAATTAAAAGTTCGTCTCTTTCATGATAGATGTGAGATTTCTCTAATGATTAACCCTAGAACGAAATCTCGGGTTATTTTTCACCCCCTTTGTATTGAAACCCCTATAAGAAAAATAAATATTTCGGACGAGGGTTAAATATAATTCAATTTTATAAATTTTATCAATTTAATTGATCGAAATCGATCACGATCGACCTAGCCAATGGATCCTTTGTTATAATATAAAAGTAAAACTGTGGTTTAATATTCAGTTGTTTCTAGTCTATTATCCATGACCTTTCCTTTTGAGAAAATGATAAATCAGTTTTACAAAATCATCCTTGAGTTCATCCTTTATATATATTTTCTTTATTTACATGTAAGAATTCTCTTAAATGACTTTCGAAATTCATCATTAAAAATTGTATAAATAATTGGATTCATAAAAGAGTTTATATATCCAAGCCAGGTTGTTATACACCGAAATGTCTCTGATATTTCACAGGGGTGATCCTTTGGCCATTTCTCGTATATACTCATGCATAAGCCATCTATAAGGTTCACTGTGAAGAATGGTAGCCAGCAGAAGACGAATACACCTGAAAGATAAAATAGAGAATCTCAATTTAACTACATCAAGATAAAAAATGATAGTCCTAAAAATTTTAACTTTGATTAATCAGCAGAAAGAATTCTACTTAGGGCTCAAATCAGAATAGGGGAAAATATCAAATTGGCAGTCTATGACTTTTAACAATTTTTTCTATCAAGAATTCGAATTTTTTTTTAATTTTTAGAATCTCAGATACTACAAACTACTTAGAAGAATTCTTGTTCAAAATTAGTCCACACTTTTACAAAATAGATAAATGTACACAAATTTTGTACAGCTCTCTACTAATTTCGAATACTTCTCTTCTAATTTCGAAAAATGAATATGAAAGATATGGCTTAGAAAATCATTCTGGTAATAGAGAGCTAACCATATTCAAATTTCCAACAAATTTGAACTTGAAATAAGAAAGATGTAAGCACTCATGACTGGGGGGAATCTTATTTTCGTCTCATTACTTATTAGTAGAGGGTTTATATATTTTAGTCAGTTCCTCCTCTTCATATACTATTTTTAGGAAGTTAACAGTATTGAATTCGTTGTATTTACCAAAGACTATGACTAGAGTAACAGTTGCTTTCTTCTCTTTAGAGAGGAAATTTCGCTCTTTTGTAATTTCACGACTGAAATAGTGATTCGGTCGATTCTTTTTACGCGATCTAATTTCATATTTCTGGGCCAGTTTCTTTTCCTTACAACAACCGCTCCGAGTGTAACTAGAACAAAACAAGGAAATTGTTTTACTCTTGGCCAAGCTTTCTCTGATTTGTTGACAAAAGACTTGAGGAGCATCTGTCTTTGTTGACTCTAATTTCACAGCATAAGTCAGACAGGTTTTTGGCGTTGCTCTTATGTAATCTTGGAAATTTTCCATCTGTCTATTTTGTTGTTGAATTTCCTTGAAGAGATCATGAAAAAAATTATTTAATTATAAAATTAATTTAAATTATTGAAATTTTATCAATTGTATCAACTCATTCCATTATTAGTAGGACCACAAATTTGCATATTTTACAAATTTAGCTTAGTTAAAACTTCTTTTGCTGTGACTGGGTATTTTGAAACAAAACCCCATCTGTTTCACCAGAATTTAAAAATAATTTTACCAGATTTAAATTAAATGTAAAAATTACACGAAAAATAAACTCTACTACTATGTTTGAAGTTGATAGAAATAATTTCTGACATATTTTGAGAAGTTTCTGTGGTCCTAATTATTAGATTCAAAAGATAATTATGTTCCTGACTAATTGGAGAATGCTGTAAAAATATCAATATCAGGTAAATACTATGGTTTGTCCGGGACCAAATCCGGAAAAAGTGCCAATTCACATTTTATAGAAAACATCATCTTTTCGAAATAATAAAACAAGAAACTTCACATATTTAGTATTATAATTTTGAATTTTTTATGTGGGTTTTTCAAATATTATATAAATAATACTTTCAAATGATATAGTAAAAATAAAAGAAAAAGTATGCTTCTGAGATAGCACCACTAACATGCGATTTTGTTTTAATCTAAATTTAGCAAGTTCCCGGACGAACCTTAGTAAAAACCCTAAAAAGTTGAAAATTGAGGTGGGGATCAAATATTATTTTTCAGGATCACCATTTGACAAAGAAATCAATTATCACTATTGAGTTTTTGAAAGAACCATCAAGTAGTAAGTAGAATTTTGCACGATAATGTGCTATTTTCTAAAATCTCATGTAAAGCAAATATTGATATGAAGTTGGGAACCTATGAGTTTTACGAAAAACTCGATTTTTTCATCAAGAATTCGAATTTGTTAAAGATTTCTTGGAATCCTACTCATGTTGCCCACTTTTATCAGTTGAAGAAAAAAAATCTGAAAAAAAAAATATTTTAATGAAAAATATGGTCATTTTTCAATCCCATTTGGCGCCAAAATCCCATTTGAGCTGAAAATTTTTGTTGATTTGAAAGTTTAATGGTGATCGAAAGAGGTTTTACAAGATCAGGATTAGATAATAAAGCTGAATAGCACCGTCAGATTATCGACAGTTTCCCCATTTTCGAGAGATTTTGAATTATCGAAATTTCATTGATTTTCAGGTACTGAAAATGATCAAAAAATTGAAATTCTGCTACCAAACGGTAATGTGATTATGCATAAGACCAGATTCAGTTGAATTGATTTTCTTGTCTAATCTTGATCCTGAAAAAACTCTTTTGATTTCCCTTACACTTTCAAATCAATAAGAAATTTCTGCTCAAAGTTCGAAAAATTTGGATTTTCGCGCCAAATGAGAATTTGAAAAATATATATATTTTCTTCAACTGGTAAAAGTGGGCAACATGAGTATGATTCCAAAATGTCTTTAACATATTCGATTTTTTAATGAAAATATCGAGTTATTCGTAAAACTCATAGATTCCCAACTTCACATCAACAAACTTTACTATTTTTGTTTCACAATGTTAAATAGTGATCCTGAAAAATAACTTTTGATCCCTCTTTTAACTCATATTTGAAATTTCTCCAGATTTTAGCTAAGTGTGTCTTTACACGGTTTTCAAGAAAAGCTTTGAAATTCAATTATTGTGTGCATGATGAACTCGATTTCATAAAGTTTCCTTGATCAATATTTTTACCGTTCAAACTCACATTGTAAGTCTCATTCTGATATCTCCATAGACTTCGATTCGTCCTATTATTATTGTCATCGTTGGTTTCTTGCGGTAACATTGGACCAGTTATACAATCATCATTGCTAACTGATTTTGGCATCTCGTGGTATATTCGATCTGAACTCTCTGTCCTATAATCTGATAGAGTTGCTAGTGGTAGAAATATAAAAACTATTTATGTTTTTACAAAAATCTCAATTTTTCATCAAGATCTCAAAAATTTTCTGAAGATATTCAAAAGGCATCGAAGATAATATTTTTTGGAAAAATTGGAGACATTCTAAATCTCGAGTTGGCATCAAGTTGCCATTCTCTAACTTCAATATGTGCGAGTTATAGCGTTATTTTTCACTTATCCTATATTTAAAATTATTCATTTTGGTATACTAAAGTATAAATCTAAGAAGAACAAAAGAAACCTGAGAATAATACTGTAAAATTTATGATAGAAATATTCACGTATATTTTCAAATATATCCGAAAATCCAGATAAAATCGTAATTGGAAAAGTAGAAAAAAAATTGTAAAATTTCTTGAACAAAAATATTCATAGACTAAGTAGTTAATTTATCACTGATGTAACAGTTAAATCGATTATCGGACCAGGCGAAATATTTATAGGCTCTTTTTGTTGTCATTAATATAATAAATTATCTAAAATTTTCTATTTGAAGTTTTAAAAATAAATAGTGTGATAAAATTATTGGAGACATCAAATCGTGTTTTGAATCGTTCTCCGAAATTTTGACACATTGCCGAAAGAATATATATAATTTATGGATATGATAGTCTTTTGTAGATCATAATAAATGAGAGATGTCTGAAGAACATCAACAAATAAGTTGATTAAAATCTGAGAGACAGAAAAATACTGAAATTCTTCCAAATTCAAGTTTGTGTCAATTTGAATTTAATAAAAATCATACTTCTTCATATCAGCTAGCTAAATGATTGATTGAGACCCAAGCTTTCTCTTGGTTAGAGAGGATTCTTCTATGGAATTATTGTTTTTATTGAGAAATTCAACAAATCTGTTAAGAAATTCATGATTAAAACAAATATCATCATAAACTTGTCCGAAAATAACCTTAGGAATAATGCAGAATCTACGAACGAATTAAAGTCTGAGAAAAATATGGTCATTTTTCACACTCCATCTTTTGAACTTGGAGCTGAAAATTGATTTGAAAGTTGGAGGGCGTAACTTAAAGAAGTTTATCAGGATCAGAATTACACAGGATAATCAATTATGCAAAATCTGTCCTAATGCTTATTATCGTTTGGGAGTTGAATTTCGATTTTTGAAATTTTGAATAATTCAAAATCCCTCGAAAATGCTCGATCTTTTGATAATTTAATGGTAATATTCGGCTTTCTTATCTTTTCCCGGTCCTGATAAACCTCTTTCGACAAAAAACTTCACATTTAAATCAGTAAAAAAATAAAGCTCAAAATATGCGAATTTGGCGTCGAATCGAAATTTGAAAAATGGCCATATTTTTCTTAAAAATTTGTAATTTTGTAAAAATTTTAGATTCCTCAATTGATATCAGTTAGTATACAATTATTATTTTCACACTGATTTATAAAATTCTCGTCCAAAATAGGTAAAAAAGTTTCATCTTTAATCTCTTTCTTTGACCTCTTTCTATCAAATAACCTTGTTTGATTCATTTGTATTTCAGAATCAAGATGAGTTGTGAGTGTAAATTATTCATGGATCAATTGATACACTTCAAATGTCTCAAAATACGAAGATTATTTAATATTTTATACAAAAGTATTCGAAGGACAACAAAAGAGCACAAGAATAATAGAGCAATAGATCTAATATAATCGAATCAATTTAAAATTTACATTGGAATTAAATAATTAGATTAATCTGATAAAAGTTTGGAATTATCTGATCGGATTAATGAGAATTGAAAGAATTTCACAGGAATGATGGGTAGGGTTTGACTGAGTGCATTATTTTTCTTTGAAAAAGGGATTCAGTTGTATCTGTAATATAATAAATTCTAATGAAAGATTTCCAATATTTATATCTTATTAACAGTTCAATCACAAGAACCCACAATCACCAACAACTTATCAGTAATAAGTTATTAACAGGGCAATCAAAAATAATACCTAAAAATCGGCTCAATAAGACATTAAAAAATGACCTGAAAAATAAAAATAATACTCTAAATAACATAAGCGATCGCTTTTAAGTAGTAAGACGTAAATAAAATCTTAATATTGCCAATCCCAAAATTTTACCTATGACACACATCACAAGTTTATCTCCAAAAATTTTGAAGGATGTTTCCTAATAACAGCTGAGGCGTTTTACTAATTCTTAGCATATTGAAATGACTGATGAGTCAATCATTTGTACTAACGCTACTTGAAAAAATCTTCCAGAAATATTCCGGATTTTAGTGATTGCGTAGTAAAAATTCATTGAAAATTTTAGATTTTTAAAACCTAATGACATAATGAAGACTCATTTTCTACACATTCTTCAATACAAAATAATGCTTAGAATTGATAGTTCTATCAGAAAAGTTGGTCCTAATATGAGGTTAAAAATTTCACCCTAGCCTAGTAGCCAGTGATTAACGTAATTGTCAATCTATGCTGAAAAGCTCTATTAAGAATTATTTTATTCAAAAGTATGATTTCAGACATGTTAAAACTTTTGAACTAAAGGTAAAAGTTTCACTTGAAATTAACATGAATTTCCAACTTCAGTCTTGAAAAAATTGAAATTGGAAGGCTGACATAAAATATTTTCAATGAAATTAATGACTGCACTGTCTTGGAAACATCATGGAATTAAATTTGAGAATTCTTTAAAATCGATTATTTCCATGAAATAATAAAATTCTAATCAATCAAGAAAAGAAAATTTTTTGAAATACTCCTAGTATCGCTATGGATATTAAGAATAATTTTTTTTCTTACAACCGATTTTTCTAATTTCATATTCAATGGTTAACTTAGCAATAAAGATCTGAGTATTACTCTGAATCACATGACCTGAATTATTCAAAGTTTATTTACTTCTGCTTTGAAGGCTCTTTTCATACTCTTCATATATTGTAATAATATTCGAGAAAGTCATTTCTATTAATTTTTGTTTATGTGGTTGATGATTTCCAAACTTTTAAAAGTCCGAATAGGTTTCTTTCCAGTTTTATTTATTTGAAGTAAGAATGATACTAGTTTTCTTGGGTCTATAAAAGTAGAATACAATTGAAGAAGCATTTTCGACATCTACAACTATTCTCGATGAATGAACAAAAATCTCATTTTTTCATCAAGGTATCGAAGTTTTTGAAAGATTTTTTTGGTAACTGATTTAAAATGTACACTTTTACTGATTTGAGAAAATAATTTTGAAAATTTTAGAGACTTTCGAGATGGCGCGATTTTTAAATTTTTTTATACTTTGAGTTGAAAGCTTTTTGTTGATCTGAGGTCTGAGAGGAATCGAACGTTATTTTTCAGGATCATCATTAGACAAAGAAAATATTTACTCTCATACATTTTTTTAAAAAAACACACCATTTACATGCGAATGTCTACTTCCTATTTTTCGATCATTTTTACTGCTTGGAAATTGATAAACTAGGGTGATCCAAGATCATTTCAAAATTATGGGTTTTATCAAAAGAATGTATGAGAGTAAATATTTTCTTTGTCTAATGATGATCCTGAAAAATAACGTTTGATTCCTCTCAGACCTCAAATCAACAAAAACTTTAAAAGTTAAAAAAAATTTTAAATCCGTGCCATCTCGAATTTTAAAAAGTCTCTGTAATTTTCTAAAAAGAAACTTATTTTCAAAATTATTTTCTCAAATCAGTAAAAGTGCACATTTTGAATCAGTTACCAAAAATATCTTTCAAAAACTTGATGAAAAAATGAGATTTTTGTAAAAATCATGAATTCCCAAATTCATCAAGAATAGCTTTAACTTTTATTAAAGTAAAAATCTGTGCTTGCGTGAAACTTACAATCGGAAATTGTTGCAGTTAAAACCTGCTCTTGAAAGTCAGAACTTTTCAGGGAGCTGAGAATTTTTCTCGGGTCATAATTACGCTTTGATCGGGCCGAAATAACTTGAAAGGTCTGGTGGTACAAAAACATCATTACTAAAAATGGTATATAAAATGATCCGAGGGAAGAACCAATTATGTAACTTGAATTGAGCAGTGAACAGCCAAGGTTATCAACAATGACCAAGGTTTCATTATTCAAATTTGTGACCGTTACATTCGAATTTGGCATGTTGGAGCCCGTCGCGATCGGCAGGGTAATGATGAAACTTATCAGCCATACCATTGTTATAATCAAGATGATTCGGCAAGAGTTTTTCTCCCTTGAATAGCTGATTGGCATTTTAACAGCTAGGAATCTACAATTTAAAACAAAATTACAGAAAGATTTTAACCCTTAAAATTCCCACAGTGATAGTTCTATCACACGTCATTTAAGCAACTCATTATTATTTATTTAAACCTCAGAAAATAGTTCGTTTATCACCCATTCGATAGGAAATTTATTAATCTCCTGGAATACTATAATTCATTCTTCAAAATCGTCCTATACTAATTCAAAGGGAGTTGATTTTTTTTTGAAAACCTACTTCCCAGTGTCATAGGCAGAAAGTAAGAGAACTTTTATCGAGGAATCATACCTGTAAATATGCAATCGCCTGAACTCTGTCTGCTAAAGCTATAAAAATAGCCTGTTTTTGGATCAAAAGCTGACCCATTTTTTGATCGATAACATGTGAACCAAGAATAATTGCATTAAAACAACTGTAGATTCGTAATCACAAACCGTAGGATAGACAAAAGATTGAATCCGAGTCATGAAAAAACAATCGATCAGACTTTAAGGGTTAAAAACGTTTTCTTTTTTCATTTTTAATTTCACCAACAATTTATTAATAAATCAGATAAATGAAAACAAAAACAAGGAGAATTGCCAGCAAAAAAGGTGAACGTTTATATAGGATATTTCTACAATGAAAGGAAATAAGATATTTTAACTCATATTTAGAATTCTTTTAATAGTAGTCTTATTTCTGACAATAGATAACGTGATAGAATTTACTCAAAAAGAAAATAAAAGATTTGAAATCAATATATAAATGTAGGAAAAAATGTAAAATTCTCTTTTTGTTTGTATCAGATAAGTTATCAGCGATAAGAAATTTTTGATTACAACGTTTTATTCTTGAGATTTCCTTTACTATGAAGAAATTGTCGTCTGATACGATTCTAACACGACTAGGATGGGATTTTTCATCAAAATCAAAATATATTCTGAGTTTATTAGATAAAAAAATAATGAATGGGTTCATTTTCGATATTCTGATAGCACGAATTTGTGGGTGAAGGAGAAATTGTTTTTCAATGACCCTGGCTATGTACTAAGTTAGTGCTATAATTTGAGGTATTATTGGAAGCATTGGACTCATTGGTCTGAGCAGATATTTAAAAATCTCAAAAAGTTCTTTAAACTATTCTTTAGTTTGAAAATCTACTTTCATTTTCTTTTAAAGATGTTCTTCAGCCATTCTGTCAGAGAATTTTAAAAATTAAATATTAATCAAAGTCAGCCCAGAGAAGCACGCCAGAATCATGTAAATCATTCATGAAAGTTCTTTTTTTCAATTAAGTAATTCTATTATTTTTTGATAAATATCAAAAGTGATATGATGATAGTGTTGAAATAATTATAAAATTCTTTTATCAGAAAATATATGGAGGATTTGTTGTCATTCGAAGGAGAATCCTCTCTAGCGGACACAGAACATTTTTTTGAAAATCACAGAATTTTGTTCTAGCGGTTATTTTAACATTTTAGAAATAATGAAAGGATTTCGTATTATCGATGTGACCGGCTTAATATGTCTCATTTTTCTTGGGTAGAAATTAAATATTGAAATTAATATCCCACTAGATATCCCAAGTGTTGGCAAATAACTGTATAATAAATACTCATCCGACATTATAATTTGATATATCTAAACCTAATTGACATGAGAGTTTACTATTTTTACAAAAAACTCAATATTTTTCACCGGTTACATAGAAAAAAATAATTTTTTGAGTTCTAAAACGCAATGAGCTAATAAGATGTGGATATTCGAAAAATTTCCGAAAACAATTCAATCTGACCAAAATTAGGCCGGTTTTTGAATTTCGAAAAGTTAAAAAAGTGTAAAATTAGGTGCATTTTCGAAATTCGAAAAACGGCCTAATTTTGGTCAGATTGAATTGTTTTCGGAATCCACATCTTATTAGCTCATTTTGTTTCAGAATTTAAAAAATTATTTTTTTCTATGTAACCGGAGAAAAATATTGAGTTTCTTGTAAAAATAGTAAATTCTCATCTTCATGTCAACTAGGTTTAGTTCCATTTTCATGACAAAAATTTTCATCAAATTATCTAATGTCTTCTTAATTTCAAAATGTAGAGTTTTTATTCAAGAAAAACGATTATCAAAATTGAATTTCAAATTAATTTCATCCACAAACTGAAGCAAAATGGTTTTAATATTTCAAAGATTAACAAACCTATCAAAGCTAATTGCGACCAGGTTAAGTATGGATGCTGAGCAATAGAAAACATCAGCCATCAAGAAAAGATTGCACCATGGCTGGTTGAATATCCATGAATCTGTAAAGACCTGAAAAAAAAGCAAAAAAAGAAATCATTAATATCCAATGAATATGCCTACAAATTGCTTTGACAGAATAAATGAACTTCATTGAATGAAAAGCATGATGATACAAAATGTAAATATAATCTGATAAATCGATACAAAATTCCTCATCTCTAATTGTTTGATAGCAAATCTCATGTTATAGAACCATCGGAGCTATAATTTTTAAGCTATGCATGCTTTACCACAAATCATTTCCCGTAAATAATCGTCTTGTGATTCAAAAATACGTATTCTGATAGATTGTTTTGATTTTTATTATTAAGCTGCAGTTCACCCCAAGTGAGATTTATCAGCTTTGTTTGCATTTCATTTCTGAGTTTCCTGTCATATCTAGTAGACTTGAACGAAAATTTCCAAAATAATCAAAATCACCCATCGATATGGTATATTTAATCTTCACACCAAACTTTGCTTCGGAATACCATTTTATGCTTCAAATTAAAAACGTTTAAAATGTTTTATTATCATAATTTTAACTTGAATTAACATTATTTCTTATTAAAAAGTTGTAAAATTCCTATTGTTTTTTCGATAGTTGAAAATTGAATTTCTCTTATTTTTAATGAATATTACAATCTTGATCGCTAAAAGAACGTTTTTTAGTCTGGAAATTTTCACAATTTTGTTTATCTTATTCCAGAAGTATTTTGAAGCAAAATTTGGTGAGATAATATCTAGAACCATCGAGATCATACATACAAACTTTTGATCTCTTTATTTATAAATAATGCCAAGAAACAAAAATGTGATAATCTTTCACGAATAAATCAAAGGGCCATTGATCAATAATTCATTGAACATGGAACGAAATTTCATAAAGGCTACCGAACGAATAAACATTATCTCGCGGAAATGGAAAATATTCTTTCTCAGTGGATAGATAATGTTCTCTTCCCTTGAATTATTGATTTTGTTGAATATATTTTTCATCCCTAAATTAATCAGCACAGACACCCACATTTTGAAGTGACATTAACACGCTTTTTTCCAATTTTTCTTCATCGAAAACGGTTATTATTTTATCTCTATGTTTTTTTTCAGTTTTGAAGGAAATTAGAAGAAATTGCAATCAGGGTTGATGTCTAATCGATAAGCTTGAAAAATTCAAGTCGAAACAACTTTTTGAAGGTTTTTTTAGATAAAATTTAGCCTTTTTCATTTTGATTTCCAATTTTTGCATTCTAAATTCATCAATTTTCAATCTAAAATAAAAAAATATTCATTCTGTTAAGAAAGGAGCTCAGAGAATTATTTAGGTGGGGAGGGGACGGGTGATTATTCAACATATTTTATTCTGATTTCAAAATTTTTCATTCTTAATTGATAATATTTCAATCTGAGTTACAAATTATGAAAATACTGATTAGACGATAATTTCAAATTTGGTCAAAGAAATCAAATATTCTGAAATTTCAATGTTTTAGATTTCAGAAAGTCTGAGACGTTTTCGAGTTTTTGATGAAAAAATCATATTTTCTCATTCATTTTTGTTGTTTTATCTCAATTGACAACTGTAATTAGCCAAATTTGCCACTTTTGCGACTAGATGTTACTTTCTATAATTTCGAAAGAATTTGTCATTTTGAAAGTTCTCGATTTTTTCATCAACTGATTCAAAATCTACACTTACTGATTAACAAAAAATATTTTTTGGAAAATTTGTGGTACATTTTAAATTTTGAGCTGGCGCGATGAGTTGAAAATTTTTTGTTGATTTCAATAAAATCATTGGATCCCTTCCATTTGCTCCCGTGTAATGGTCAAGTATTAATTTCTTTGAAGTTCATGAACCTATTATAAACACATAAATTGGTAACTGTTAGATTGCTCACTTTTTCTTCTTTTCAACAGTGTGACTTCTGTTTCTATTTAAATAAAAGTATCTTGTGGCTATTTCTATTTCTTTTTTTAATATTGGAAAAACTAGAGTTATTGAAGTGACGGTTTAAAATTTTGTGAAGATTTGTGTTTTTGTCAAAAGCTCAGCCCATGCTCGACTTTTACAAAACTCTAAACCTTGTTCATCAAGAATGCGAAGTTGATCAAGATTTTTTGAAATCTAGATAACTGTGCGCACTTCCACGATATGAATCAATTTTCAAGGAAATTGTAATATATTTCAAATCTCGAGGTAGCGCTAAATTCCCATTTTTTTGAACTTTGAGATAAAAATTTTTTCCAGATTTCAAAGTTGATTTTTAGGATCCCGATTAGACAAAGAAATGAAAAATATGCTGAATCAGATTTTGATGATCACCCAATTGAATTTTGATTTTTTGATCATTGAAAATCGATGAAATTTAGATCACAAAATTACCTAAGGGTTTATGGTGTTGTGTAGTTGGTTTTTTTGTCTTATTGTGATCCTAAAAATCAACTTTTGATCCCTCTCTCACTTTGAAATCAGCAAAAATTTTCAACTCAATGTTCAAAAATATGCAAGTTTGGCGCTAACTCAAGATTTGAAATATCCCATAAATTCCTTGAAAATTCAAATCGTTATATTGCGTCTCATAATCCAGATTCCCAAAAATTCTTAAACAATTTCGATTTCTTGATGAAAAATTTTAACGAGGTATATTTTAGTTGATCAGCTGAATTTTCCACCATTTGTCCTACATGAGTTAGAAGCAGTTAAATATTATGAAGTAGTATGATTAACGTTGAGAGATGAGTTTAAAATTTGAATTGTTAATACTCGAGTCTGATTGGTTGACCCAAACAGGGTAGAGGTACAAGTTCGAAAACTTGCTTGGGATAGTGCTACATCATGGTGTGATCTAGTCAATTCACAGTATTCGATCAAGGCGGGGATAAAATATATTTTTTTACTGATCAATTAAGAAAAAAACAAAGTAAACAACTCTAAATGTTCTATTATATGAATCTAGAATGTTTTCTATCTGTAAGAGAATCATCCCTATTAACGGACAACAGAGAATAATCAAATTAGCATTTGGTAATCTATAGGGCCTATGGAAAAATTATTCTTTTTGAACTAAACCGCAATCATCTATGTAATTAGATAAGAAAAAATAATCAATCAGAGATAAATAAATATGGCAAATAAAAATTAAAAGAGATTGTAATATGGTTAAATCAAAAATTTATTTTGTAGGTAGAAAACTAAAATAGATTCTGGGTGCTCTTTATTTTCGTCGGTGTAGGGTCTGATTAGAATTCACCCAGAATCTATTTTAGTTTTCTATCTACAAAATGCAAGACATTAGTCAGCAAAATGATAATATATTCGGGGAAATCAGGAATCTCCAAATTTATTTGATGATTATTTAATTTCTGTGTCTTGCTTACTAATTTTGTAAATCATACGTAATAGAGTGAAATTTTCCAAAATCGCTCATCACTATGATAAATCTTGAAGTATTTTAATAATTTTTTAGTAATTTTTTAAGCACCAAATTTCGCTTTTTATGCATCTGAAATAAGATGAACAAATTTTTCAAATTAAAAACGTTTTTTAATGTTTTATTTTCATAATTCACACTATTTCTTATTAAAAAGTTGCAAAAATGACTTAAAATTTACCAGTTAAGTAATTAATATTTTTCTCCGAATAGTCAGGAAAAAATTAATTACATTTGAATTCCATGATAAAGTAAACACATGAGTTGTTGTAATAAAGGAAAGTTCAATTTTTTGAATTAAAAGAATGCACTTCTCTTGCGTTGCATTATTATTGGAGAAAGAAATGAAATCCGTCTAAAGAGGTTCACAGAATTGAATCATTCGAATAAATTGAACCACGAAATAAAATTATCCAAAATTTAGAAATTTAAATTTTTCTTGAAGATGGCAGGTCTCTCTTATCGTCTACGGTGAAATTTGAATTTTTTATATATTAATGATCCAAACCATCGGGTCAAAAATTTTAGTTAAATTACCATCTTCATGTCAATTAAGTTTAGACAAAAAAGAACATAAAAACAATGTAGAATTTTACAATTTTTCTTGATGAAGATTGTCTTCTCACACCTGTAGATGTTAGAATTGGGACAAGCCAGTGTCAATTCCATAAGAGAGTCAAAAGATATTTAACTCACGGTAGCAGATGTAGACACGTTTCGTACACCATAGCCAGGATTTATAACCTGGGTCTTTAACGTAGTGAGACAACGCTTCTAACCACTAGGCCAGACCACACTAAGCTAGTAAACCTAATTGACATGAAGATGAGAATTTACTATTTTTACAAAAAACTCGATATTTTTCTCCAGATTTGCAGGAAAAGAATATATTTTTGAATTATAAGACGGAATGAGCTAATAAGATGTGGATATTCGAAAAATTTCCGAAAAAAATTCAATCTGACATTTGAACGTTTGATGTATGAACTAGGTCTAACGAAGAACCGCAAAGATGATTCCAACACAGAGAAGTTTAAACTTGATCTTTTATCTATTTACAGAAGTTTTGATAGAAAACCTCTAAGATCTAGTTTACTTACCAAAAAACATTTTGACGCATTAAAAGAACTTAAATCTAATGAGAACATATTCTTAACTAAGCCAGACAAGGGAAAGGGAATAGTTTTAATGTATAGAGAAGATTATTTTAAAGCATGATTAGATTTCCTTTCGGATGAAAGTAAATTCATAAATACGGGTCAGGATAGATCGTCATATTACAAGGTAATAGAATCTATGGAGCGTAATATGTACAAAATAGCAAAAGAACTATTTGATAAGAAAATAATTTCTGATCAAACTAGAGGTTTTATAGCTAAAAAGCATACCAGGATGTCTAGGTTGTATTTACATCTAAAGACACATAAAATAGTTGATAATGTAGTTCCAGAGGTGTTTCCAGTAAGGCCGATCTTGGATATGTCGTCATGTCCACAACATAATTTTTAGCGAAATGGTTAATTGATGTATTAAAACCAATACATACATATTATGCTAAATATGTTGTCAAAGATACATTCGCTTTTGTGGATAGAATTAAGGATTTAATTATTGGTTTAAATGAAATGATTTCATTAGATGTAAGCTCTTTATTTCCTAGTATACCTATTGAGGAGACATTATCTGTTATTAAATCTTTCATGGATGAACACCAAGGTTTTGAAATGCAAAGTAATGAAATCACTGATCTCATTAGGATCTGTTGTACAAACGTTCCTTTATCATTTCAAAACAAAGTATTCATCCAGAAAGATGGAATAGCAATGAGATTATCTCCTTTAAGTCCTCTTTTAGCAGACATCTTCCTAGGTTGGTTAGAATTAGATAAAATGTCTGAAACAATCAATTCTTACGGTGATGTTTACATCAGATATGTTGATGACACTTTTATTTTAATGAAACCTAACGTATCAGTAGATGATTTTTTCTCCAAGATGAATTCGTTTCATCCGAATATAGTTTTTACTATGGAAAGAGAATCTTATAGTTTCTTAGATGTCAAGTTGACTAGAAGAGAAGATGGATCAATTCAGAGAAATATTTATAAGAAGAAGACTGACACCGGGAAGTATCTAAACCTAATTAATATGAAGATGGGAATTTATGCTTTTTACGAAATTATGAATTTTTTCATCAAGAAATCGAATTTGATCAAGATTTTTTGGAATCTAGATCGTAGGTTCCACTTTCAGGATCTGAAGAAAAAAATTTGAAAAAAATCAAATTTACATAATATTTCAAATCTAGCGATGGCGCCGGATTCCCATTTTTTTGAACTTTGAGTTAATAATTTTTGTTGATTTAAAAGTGAGAGAGTGATCAAAAGTTGATTTTTAGGATCATGATTAGTCAAAGAAATCAAATATGCTGATTCAGATTTTGAGAATCCGCCCCTCTTCTTGTGAAAATCGAATTTTGATTTTTTGAACATTTTCACTACTTGAAAGTCGATGAAATTTGATATTTCAAGATCCCTGAAAGTAATAAAGTTGGCGAGTCCATTGAAATTTTCATGCTCATAATCGGTTCCTTTGACTAATCGTCAAAAAAAACCGAAAAATCAATATTTGATCACTCTCTCACTTTTAAATCAACAAAAATTATTAACTCAAAGTTCAAAAAAATGGGAACCCGGCGCCATCGCTAGATTTGAAATATGCCATAACTTTCTTAAAATTTGATTTTTTTCAAATTTTTTTCTTCAGATCCTGAAAGTGGAACCTACGATCTAGATTCCAAAAAATCTTGATCAAATTCGATTTCTTGATGAAAAAATTCATAATTTCGTAAAAAGCATAAATTCCCATCTTCATATTAACTAGCTTTATATTATACGAGTTTCAGTCCTATCTCTCATAAAGTTGGCTTAGTAATTGGTCTAAGTAAGAGGATAAGTAAGATAGCAAGCCCTGAGGAATGGTCTAACGAAATAGAGAACGTAAAGTTAATTCTGAAGGAAAATGGTTATCCCGGTAAATTTGTTGACAAATTCATGAATGTATCTATGGATAGAAATGAGGTTGTCGAAACAGATGAATTGGAAAAAACAACTATTTTTATGAAGCTCAACTTCAAAGGTGATGGGTTCAGTAATGACATTAGAAGAAGGTTAAATCATCTAATCAATCAATTGTCTCAGATAATATCTATTATTTACTTACTTGTATCTATCGGTCCCCGTTATCTCGCAAAGCTGACGATTTGCTATTGACTGAACACCTTAAACCAATTTTTGACCTTAATATGATTGGCTTTGTGATTGGTGATTTTAATCTTCCGAAAGAAAAGTGGTCTGATCCAGTCAACGCATTATCAAAATTTTTTCATTTTATTGGATTAAATCAAATTATTTATCACCCAACTCATAAAATAAGCAATAATATTCTGGATGTTATTCTCAAACCTCCGTGCTTAAATGTTAACTACTACACAGTTGATCTATTTCCATCTAAAGACCACTATTCATTAATTGGTTCTATTGATATCCATCCTGAGCAGTCTCCCAGTAACTCATCCATCAACCCAAAAGTTACGAACTATGATCTTTTATATTCACTTTCTAAATTCTGTCATGACTCTTATGAAATAATATATTTTTTGTATGAAATTATCAACCTCTCTACAGAAATATTATTAAATAAATGCTCTAGAAAGTACTGTTATTACAAAAATAAGCAAGTCATGGATTTCTATCATGGATATTCATCTGGGTCCCAGATTATAAAATTAAAAGTCAAAATTACTAGATTTGACAATTATTTCATATCATGGATAAACAAATTAAACAAATCTAGAGAAAATAATATTATGAAAAAAATCAAAAATTCACCAAAGGAAGGTTATCGAATCCTGAATAAATACTTCAAATTTAAAAACACTTACCCCACATCAAGCCTAATAGAACCTCAATCCCTGAATACTTTTTTCTTATCATGCTATTCTCCAAGAACATTTTTCCAACTTATTAGCCCTATGTATCATAATTTTGCTTATGAATTTATCACATATACAGAATTTCTAGATATCATTAATAGTGTAAAACATCAAGAAAGCAAAGACTTTATGAACATTTCCATCAAAGCTATCAAAAGCTGTTCCAACAAGTTCAAATACCTATTATATTCATTCTATTACTACAATATCTTTATAAAATTTTGTATTCCTAAAGCCATGTTACTTGTAAATATTATTCCTTTACCTAAAATTAAATTCCCTTTATCAGTCAATGACTTTCGCCCAATATCCATGTTACCTAAATTAACATGTATTCTCGATTCAATTATCCTTTTTCTCCTCAAAAAATATATTAATATTGGTCAAATCGACCCTACCCAGCATGGATTTGTCGAATCTCGATCAACGGAAACTAACTTACTCGCATTTTTCTCTCACATACAAGAATGTAAATCAAAAGACATGCTCAACCTAGTAGTATATATAGATTTAAAAAAAGCATTTGATTCTATTTCTTTTTCATCTATTATGAATATTCTTATTGAATATGTTTGTGACAAAAATTTGTTAAATGTGACCTATTTATTCCTTTCATGCAGATATCAATTTGTATCCTCTAATGATAAATCCTCTTCAGCCTACGAGATTACCTCGGGGGTACCTCAGGGGAGTCGTATTGGTCCACTTTTATTCAACTTAATCTTTTCAAGAATTCGATCCAACAATGAACATATTAAACTGTTTAAATTTGCAGATGACTTAAAAATCTGCTTTTCATTCCCTAATAATTATGTTGATAATGAACTTGTTACCTCATTCATAAATGATTTAATAGAAATACTTGACTCGTGTTCCCTAAAAATTAATTTTGATAAAAGTTTCTATCTTGTCCCCTTTCTTAGTCCAACAACGAATTTTAATCTTGGCATTGACAATTTTGTTTTTAAGAGAAAATTTATGGTTCGTGATCTTGGCTTGGAATATGACTTTAACTTGCGTTTTGATAAATATATTAAATCCATTGCCAATTTATTTGCAGCGCGCACTTTACATATTCATAGAATTGCCAAAACTTACAAGATGAAGATTTTCTTATTTACGAATTACGCTCGACCAACAGTGGAATACTGCTCTGCTATCTGGAGTCCAGCATCACTTTCTACTTCATTTATCCTTGATGCAATTCAAAAAAGATTCCTCAAACTGAGTTCGAGACCTTCGAGTGGTTTCGATAAAATCAAGTTACTGAGACATCGAAGATATTTTAGATGCCTAAAACTTGCTAATGATAATATCTCCTCACTTTGGAATGCGAAATTGAACCAGAGAGTCTTACGTAACAAGAATATTAAACTTCAGAGACCTATCAATAACTCATTGAAAACTTTATATTTTTTTGATAGACTTCCCAGTCTCTTTAATGAACTGACAAGAAAAAACATTTCATTTTCCAAAAAAGAGTTGTATAAGTATTTAGAGAACCTATAAAAATTTCCTTTTTTCATTTGTATGATATAATTTAGACAATAAAGATTAATATTTAATATTAATATTAATCATTATAATAACATACAATTGAAAATTGTATTTAAAACTCAGTGATTGTTTAGTTTGATTCATAAGGATTTACTGAAGCCAGAGGAGAAAGCTCTATTAGTTTACAAATTTCAATGTGATTGTGGAGCCTCATATATAGGTAGAACGATTAGGAAATTATCTACACGAGCGGAGGATCATCTGAAGAAGGATACTGTGGTTACAAGGCATCTTAGACAAGAAGATCATACAGCTTCAATTTCTAATTTTTTCCGTTTATACAAAAACCCTAATAACGACAGCATAGATGTATGGGTGAAAGAAAAATTTCTTATTAACCTATATAAACCTAATCTATGTGTTCAAAAGAATTAATCCTATAATCTTCAACTACCTTGGCCAATGTAAGCTTTTTCACTTTTCTCTCCACTGTTGCTATTTATTGGAGAGTTTTGGTGTTTTTTCAGCTTGCATTTTATTCTTATTTTCTTTGACTTTACTATTTCTTTCATGAGTTGTAAAATATTATCTTGAATGAACTTTTAACTAATATCATTTTTGAAGAATTACCACTGATTATGCTTCAAGAAATGTACGTTTGGTTTTAATATATCTTCTTTTAATTTTCTGAATTATGAATATAAGTGAATTTTCGGACGTGTTGGAAAAACTACGTGAATTACTTATTCGTAATTAGGTTTAGGTTAACTGTGTAAGAAGATAAAAATCTATTTAAAAATTATTCTCAACCCTTATATTTTGGAATTAAATTTTTCTAAAGAATTCTTCCTGAATTTCTATGATACAAAATAAGAAAATTCGAATACTCTTTCTCAACAATTTTTTCTTCAAAAGGTAAAAGATTACCTAATGAAATCATCGATTTCTTGATGAAAAAAATGAACATTGTTCATAGATTCTCAACTTAATATCAATCATCAAATGATATATGGCAGAATCTGCTAGGCAATCAATTTGTTTACTTTTAATTTGATACATTTTATCTGATCTAATTATGGTTTGTTACAAAAATATCATTATCTTGATTATTCTGTACTTAAACAACTAGACGAGATAGGAATTATTTTTTATGAAAGACAAATCAAATTTATAAAATGCATTCTTATTTGAATTTTTTGACAGTTTTTAAGAATTTTCAAGTTTCCTCAATGGACCAGAATTTTGATTTTATTAATTTCTGATCAATTTTCTTGCTAATTCTTTTTTGAATAACGATTTAGTACTAGGTATCAAGATTAACAAATTGGCAGTCTTAAGACCATCAGTTTCCGGGGAAAAGATGTAAAGCTAGTTAATATGAAGATGGGAATTTATGCTTTTTACGAAATTATGAATTTTTTCATCAAGAAATCGAATATGATTAAGAATCTTTGGAATCTAGATTATGAGGCCCTCTTTCACGGTACGGAGAAAAAAAATTTAGAAAAAATCTATTTTTAAGGAAAATACGGCAAATTTGAAATCTTGAAGTAGCGCTAGATTCCCATTTTTTGAACTTTGAGTTAATAATTTTTGTTGATTTAAAAGTGAGAGAGTGATGAGAAGTTGATTTTTAAGATCACAATAAGACAAAAAAATCAATGATCATAATAAAAATTTTGATAAATTCGTCATTTTTCTGGGATCTTGAAATATAAAATTTCATCAACTTTCAACTAGAGAAAATGATCAAAAAATCAAAATTTGATTTTGACACGATTATGGGGGGATTCTTAAAATCAGATTTAGCATATTTAACTTCTTTGACTAATTGTGATCCTGAAAATCAACTTTTGATCACTCTCTCACACTGAAATCAACAAAAATTTTCAACTCAAAGTTCAAAAAATGGGAATCTAGCGCTACTTCAAGATTTCAAATTTGCCGTATTTTCCTTAAAAATAGATTTTTTCTAAATTTTTTTCTCCGTACCATGAAAGAGGCCCTCATAATCTAGATTCCAAAAAATCTTGATCAAATTCGATTTCTTGATGAAAAAAATAAGAATTTTGTAAAAAGCAAGATTACCCATCTTCATATTAACTAGGTGTATTTAGAGATAATGTGAAACTCATATAATGACGAAATTGGCCAGAATTTTAGGGATAACAAAGTAAAAATTCATTGATGGTATAAAAGCTTTTTAAAGATTTGATATAGATGCATTATGAATTATGTACGAAATAGAAAAAGCCAAATTCGTCGTTAGAACGTGTTTTTAGCTAAATTGCTTTTTTAGATTTATCGTTAGGAACTGGATTTTCAGGAGATGAAACTTTAAAATATGACCTAATATTCTTTAATTTTTTACTTATGACTGCAAATGTTTTCATGGTATTTTTCGTGCATTAGTACCCATCACTCGACGTGAAAATGTTTCTTAATATAAAAAAATAGTCAGAGTAATATTTTCCGAAAATTCGTATTCCCCATTTAAATCTCTGGAACTCGGAATTCTAAGAACAGCAACACATACATCGAGACAAATGGTTTTTCTTATTTCTATATATGAAATAATTTTCTTAAAATTTTTTGGAAATTATTTTCGTCAAATCGTTAATTTGAGGGTCTTATCATCATATTAACTGAAGTATTTTCAGAAATCGAAATTCCAGTTTTAAATCAGGAATTTAATCCTATCACATATCATTTTAGCAACTCATTATTATTTATTTAAGCCTCAGAAAATACTTCGTTGTCCCCCCATTAGATAGGAAATTTATTAATCTCTTCTCTTGGCTCTATCATCGAGTAATCATACCTCTAGAATTCAATTATGCAATCGCCAATGAACCAAAAATAATTGCATTGAAACAACTGCAGATTCGTAATCAGCGTATTCACAAACCATTGGATAGACAAAAGATTGAATGCGAGTCATGAAAAAAAATTCTCTGGGACTTTGAAGGTTAAATTCAGGCCAGCAAATTCTGAGTGAATTTTACTACAATAATTAATAAAATTCACGTTTTTGAGCAATCTGGATGGCTCTTCGAAGGGGAATTATTCTGATAGTTATCTAAAATCCCTTCTCTACATTTCCTCATCGTTTTCTGAAAATTTTACGACCTTTGTACTTTATGTGGAAAATTGCCCTCTCCTCTCTACCCTTTTTAAAATGTATTGTAAAATATCACGACTACTTGAAAGTAACCATATTCCAGCGATTTTGGTCGAAAAAATGAATTTTTAAAGATCAGTTTTTTCTCTTCCCAACCATCTATTATATCATGAGATTTCAATCTAACGCATTAGTTTTATTTGAATTCTAAGTTGAATCTTAAATTAGTCATGTCGCACATCACATCTAACCTGGATTATTTTAAGTCTCTTCTCTATTCTTATCTACATTAAGTAATAACAGCCAGATGATTAACGATTTACCTTCAGACACTAGATTTTATTATTAACAATTTCTCTATTTTCATTGCCATTCTATTTAAAAAATTATGTAAATCCACATGATCAAAATTATTTCATGCTATCAGATTTATTTACATTTATTTTTTGTACATTATTTAATTTTTTTCATAATTCAATACAAGATTTTGTCTAACAAAAAAAATTTTAATCAAAAATTAAAAAAATGGTTCAACTTAGAATTCAAATAAAACTAATGCGTTATATTGAAATCTCATGATGTACTAGATGGTTGGGAAGAGAAAAGGAGAGGGTAATTTTCCACATAAAGTACACAGGTCGTACTGTATGGGTAAAATTTCTGAAAATTTTCTTTTCTATGTTAAAATTGGCTCCGAATTGGCAAGTCGCCTGAAAAGTTGTTTGGGAAAAAATTATTACCCTACTCTAGGTAATAAATGTTTAAGGAAAAAACTAGCATTTTTTGTAAAAATCAACAAAACCTTTTTATAGCTTCAGGTCATGTATTGAACTCACATGCTTGTAAGCAGCCAAAGGGGCAACAATCATGCCCAGAGAAATATCCGCCACTGCAAGACTAACAATGAGGTAATTAGTAAAAGTGTGCAGATTCACTTCACGAAATACAGCTATTACAACAAGACAATTGCCAAAGACTGTACCCAAGCAGAATATCATCACCGGGCCGAGGAATAGACATTTGAATAGTAGAGAATATTCTGTACTATCCTCTGTTATAATAATTCCTGACATCTAAGAATCTCTTGGCATTTAGATTTGGTGTACCGCTACTGTATTATTATTAAGTGAGATGCATTTTCATCTTTATTTTTTTGAAATAATAATTTTTTCCCTTCATTACTTTATGATGATTATGAGTGGACAACTTAATCTAAAATAAACAATGAATTTGATTGGCTCAGCTGAAATTTTAACATGCTATGCATAATAAGATATCTAATTGGCGCTATCTTTTAGTGGAAAAATACCACCCTTTTTAATTAAATTTTGTTTATATTATGTTCGAGTGATTCACGTAGATGTTCAAAAACGTCCGAAAATCCACTTAAATACATAATTTAGAAATATGTAAGAAAATATATTTAGAACCAAATGCGCATTTCTCAAAGGATCATCAGGGGTCTCTCTTTGTAAATGATAAAATTAAAGTTTGAATGAAAAATAATAATTTACAATTTACAAAGAAATAGTACAAGTTAAAGAATATAAACGTCAAGAATAGAAATAAGAATATTATGTAAGCTGAAAAAACACCAAAACTCTTCAATAAATAGCAACAGTCAAGAGAAAAAGGTGAAAAAGCTCACATAGGCCATGGTAGTTGAAGATTAAATGAATAATTCTTTTGAACACACAAATACATGTTGATGAAAAATTTCTCCTTCACCCACACATCTGTGCTGTCATCCCCTGGGTTCTTGGATAAAATAGAAAAATTAGAAATTGAAGCAGCATGGTTTTCCTGTTTTAGATGTCTGGTCACCGCGGTATCTTTATTGAGATGATCATAAGATCTAGTTGATAACTTCCTAATAGTACGCCCTATATACGAAGAACCACAGTCACACTGAAACTTGTAAATCAATAGAGTCTTTTCTTGAGGGTCAAGTAAATCCTTATGGATTAAACTGAACAATCTCTGATTTTTGAATACAATTTCAATTGTATATTGTCATAATGTTGATCGATGAGATTATTAAGTCTTCTTCTTATATCATTACTGAAACCATCTCCTTTGAAGTTAAGTTTCATGAAAACTTTTGTTTTCTCGCCTTCCTCTGTATTGACAACCTCATCTCTAACCAAAGGTTGATGAACTTGTCCACAAATTTGGCTGGATAACCATTTTCCATTAAACAAGACTTCGCCGTTTCTATTTCTTTTGGTATTTCTTCCGGACTAGCATCCTTCGTATTCTCTTACCTAGACCAATTACTAAGCCAACCTTATGTGAAACTGGACTAAAACTGGCATAATGGAGATATTTGCCATTGTCAGTCTTTTTCTTAAAAATATTTCTTAGAATTGATCCGTCTTCTCTTCTGGTTAGCTTGACATCTAGGAAACTTAAAATACTGTTAGATTCTCTTTCCATAGTAAATTCAATATTTCCATGAATTGAGTTCATCTTCATAAAGAACATCAGTGTAAGAATTGATTGTTTCAGACATTTTATTTAATTCTAACCAACCTAAAAAGATATCAGCTAAAAGAGGACTTAATCTTAATAATCTCATTGCTATTCCATCTTTCTGAATGAACACCTTGTTTTGAAATGACAAAGGAACATTGGTACAACATATCCTAATAAGATCTGTTATTTCGTCACTACTCAAGAATCATTTAAAGAGTTGACTCAACCAGACATAGTGGAATGATTTAGAAATAGCTCAAAGATTAAATAATTATTTAAACAAAATTTCATCCAAGTCTAGTAGACATTATCTTTCTTTAGGTGATCGTTCCCTCTAGTTGACAACTTCCTAATTGTACGTCCTTTATAAGAAGATCCGCAACAACACTATTGAGTAGGCTAGGGTGAATAGAACTGATCCTAACTACGACCACCTGTTCAAAATTCGATTCCTCCTTGGTTTTTAAATGTTTGATTTATTATTTTTACAGATAAACAAACTTAGATATTGAAAAATTCTTTATTCCTATCAATATGTTCAGATTTCAAATTCGAATCTAAACTTATGTTTAATTGTTTATTCTCATTCAACAGTATTAAATACATATATTACTATTCCTTATCATCTCATCAATGTATTCAGTTTTTCATTTCTTGACGTGTCTACAGAAAAATAAATTTCCTATGAAAATATAATTAAGTCAACAAATATTTCCATGGACATTTCTCAAATAGCTCACGTAATAGCTCCATATGCTTCCATAAATGAATATATAACTACTGCAATAATGAGCGTTGAATAAAATATCACACTCGCTTCGAAATCAGTCACCAAACAAAATAAATCGATATAAACTAGTAAGGTAAACTTCAAATATGCTCTAACCAGTTTAATATATCTCATGGTTTTAAAATCAACGTTGTTATTGAAGCTTCAAAAATGTGTTTTCAAATTATTAATAAATCACTTTAAACCAAACCTGTGTGTTCAGAAAAATTACTCTTATAATCTTCAATTACCTATGTGAGCTTTTTCACCTTTTTCTCTTGACTGTTGCTATTTATTGAAGAGTTTTGGTGTTTTTTCAGCTTACATAATATTCTTATTTCTATTCTTGACGTTTATATTCTTTAACTTGTACTATTTCTTTGTAAATTGTAAATTATTATTTTTCATTCAAACTTTAATTTTATCATTTACAAAGAGAGACCCCTGATGATCCTTTGAGAAATACGCATTTTACTATACTTCTTTCATAATTTTTGAAATATTCTTTTCAATGAATTTTAAACTTTTATCATTATTTATGTGTCACTACTGATGAACCATAAAGAAATGTACATTTGGTGGATAAAAACTTTTCTTCTATACCTACAAATATGATATTGAACGAATTTTCGGACGTTTTTTAAAAATTACGTGAATCATAAATTTCGTTGAGCCCCAGTTTTGGTGTATGAGAAATAGCACAACCCAATTTTTCTATGAAAAAAAATATTTTTATCATCATAAATCATCATAGATCTACTTAAAAGTAGAACAAGTTTTTTTTTTTTAAATATTTTATGGTCGAAATTTCACACTTTTTTAGTTTTTAGTCTCAATTTAAAGAGAATTTTCTCCTGATTCGATCAGTACCATTAAATCCTATTGAATTCGTCCACTGAGCATGAAAAATCTTGAAAATAAACTTTCATGGCAATGTGTCACCTTCAAAAGGTAAAAATGCAGTAATTACAGTCTATAATTGAGTTACAATTTAGTCAAACATTCTCTATGTTAGCTTCATAATTACATCAAACATTTAAAAACCACATTTAAAAATTACGTGAATCATATCATTGCAAAAGGCTCTTTCTAATTTCGAAAAGATGCCCCCAGAAAACTTTTTAGAGGGGAATAACTGAAATCAACAAAAATTTTGTGTTCAAAAAGATTATCGAATTCCAGAATATTATAGCGTAACGTTGGCTTTTGGAGTCGATCACGGGGGTGGGTTTGATTTTAGTTTTCTTCTTAGTTTAGCTTGATTTGGTAACTCCAAGATAAATAGCGTGAAAATCATTTTTATGAAGATTGAATTTTAATTTTGAACCAAGTAGTTCTTCAGGGAACTGTTCAGCATAGATTGACTATAACGTTGTTCGCTTGCTACCTGACTATGTTGTATTCTGGTTTGTATTGGCTTCTATCTGTATAAAAAGAAAAAGGAGAGAAAGGTGTAGTATTTCTTAAAAAATAAGGATTATAAAAATTACAGTGATTGTTATAGTAATCAGAATTATTAGAGTAACTCTGATAATATAATTCATCACTTGAAAGAACATTAAAATTAAAATTAGAATAAAAAACATTTACAGTTGTATCAGAAAGTAAAGTCCTGTTATCATATTCATCATCTCATGGAATATCATAACTTTACTTTTATATATACGGTTTTA
Organism: Gyrodactylus bullatarudis; assembly: GCA_012064415.1. NCBI lineage: Eukaryota > Metazoa > Platyhelminthes > Monogenea > Gyrodactylidea > Gyrodactylidae > Gyrodactylus > Gyrodactylus bullatarudis. The sequence goes on from SSNU01000067.1 coordinate 27,456, forward strand.
TTACTCTATAAATATAAGATATTTAGATTAACTAATCATGTAAGCCTAGATTACCCTGATTAAAATAGTTTGGACTCACACAATATTTCGAATACATGTCGTATTCTTCTTCTGGCGTGAGATTTTTCAAAAAACTTAAGATACTTGAACCCTGTGTGTCCAATCAAAACATTAAATCAATCAGATTTCTTCTCGAATTTAATCAATCAATCCTAACCAACGATTTCCAATATTTATATCCGTCTTATTACCATTAACAACCTCGTTTAGTTTAATCTCTATATTCTCCAAAATTATATTTTTATAGTTATGTTTCCTAGACTTCTTACGTCATTGCCCGGTGTAGTGGTATCTCTTTCACCTCTCATTCGGACCCTCTTACTCTCTGTCCTAGGTTCAAACCCTCCTACACCGGGCACATTGAACACTTTTTCCCTGTTTCCTTATTTGTACAAATCATTTCTATGAATAAATATAAATGTTTCAATTTCAAAAAAAAAAATAATATGATCTGGATTATCAGCTCAGTGTTTAGCTAATGCTGACTTGTCTACCTGTACTTTCAATATTCATTCACTGGTCTAGCATGAAGATAATTATTATTATTGATGATAGGACTAATAAATTTTTGATGATCTTGTTCTCGACTAAACATTCTCCACTTAAAGGTGCTCAATTATTTCCTGAATTTAATTATGATCATTAATAATTCGATTATCAATTTCAAGCATATACCCAATAGGGATAACTTTTTAAGAACAATTTTTCGAAAATTCAATGATGCCTACATAAATAAAGATTCTTTAGTATTTAAGGTGTGAAATTTCTCTTAGATAAAACCTTTTCCTAGGGGTGATGTCAATACAACAAAGTTCTAAAAAATTGCATTTTTTCACGAAAATAAATCCCAATACTTTCAAGTAGTGTGTACATTTTCTACAGCAATCCATGGTATTTTCGATTGATTCAAGAAAATATCTGATCTACATATTTGGCTTCCAGCAACAAAAATTTATTCTAAGATTGATTATTTATAGCTTTCATAAATTCGAAAATAATTGGTTTTTTGACTTTCAATACATTTAGATAGGAAAATCATTCAACCTATTTACAACACCCCCAAGACTTTCTCAGAACCTACTAGTGTTATACATCATTAGAACCGCCTTTAAATGTTCTATCGAATTAACGCTAGGAAAAAATTTATTAATTTTCAAAAAATATCCCTAATACTCAAGTAAGTAAATTATCATGACAATTTGATATGAGTGAATGTATTTTAAAAAGGAGTATCTTATTTTCTAAAACTTGCTTGTATCTGAGAATTCAGATTCTCGACTAAATTTTCATTTTTTCACACGGGCCAGAATCTATAGTCATCCATCATAGTCTTCAATTACAAATATAAAATTTAAAAATATTTAAAATATATTTACAAATATTTTTCTGTTTATTGTCTTTTCAATTCAAGTATGACGTTATAATGTGTCTGAAATCCCAAAATCTCTTTCAGGATCAAACGCCACTGCTTTCGTGGACAATGAAACGGCCAACCGGACACGTGAAATATGAATGAAGCTTTTGACAGCTATGCCATGATGATGACCGACATGAAGGTCATGTTTGATAAGAAGATCACTGCTACTTTTGCTGTAACATCAGCCCCAAGAGAGCAATCTTAACAAATCTAATCCAATTCTTAAAGAGGATTCTAATGATGAGTTTCACAATTCACAACTTACTTTTCTGATAAATTTTAGTACTTAGAATTGATAGTTTTATTGAGGTTGGTTACTATTGTGAGGTTTAAAATTTCGCCTTACCTTTTTACTATTGAATAACTTGTAATACTAAGCATTTCGTAATAAGTTATTACTAGGGTTTCAAAAAAGTACTCTTTGGTCTATTTTTACTCTAGACCAAAGACTGGCTGAGCTGCAATAATCTGAAGAAAAAATTTGCCCATCTTATCTCAATTTAAAGATAGCTGGTACTATTTCTGCACTAAATTGTTGTCCCGGTACTTTTTTGTACTATTTTTCTGAATTAAGTCTCAGAGTATAGTTTTCTTCATCTAGTAAACGACCAATCAAAAGTTTTGATGAATGGGTAACTAGATTCCTGAGCTAGCAGTATTTCATCGTGCAAGCTGATAGCCCGTCAAAAATTATCCCATAGAATTAAAAATTTGAACTAAAAGGATTTATTTTTTAAAATATGCGCTATAACAGTTAAATGGTGAAAAATATTTGACAAAAAATCAGAAATTTTGATGAAAATAGTTCAAGTTATGAGTAATTTTCAATACCAACTAATTTCGGTGGAACATGTTTCTTCTGTTTTTTAATTTATTTGTAAAAATGGGCTTGATTGGAACTCTAGTTATCATACCAGCAGTCATTTTTACTTTCGAATTTACTTTTATCACAAAAAACTCAATATTTTGCTTCGGAAAGTTAGGAAAAAATTTATTTTTCGAATTCCATTATAAAATAAGTCGATAGGTTGGGAAAATTTTAAAAATTTCTGAAAAAATTCAATATTGGACAGTTTTTCGAATTTTAAAAATGCCCCGAATTTCCACTTTTTTAACTTTTGAGCTCAAAATTTTTATCGAGTTAATTGCAGATATTCAAGATCAACATTAGATAAAGAATTCGAATTGGGCCGTGGAGGTGGAAAGGAATCTACTGTTTTCAAGAAAAAGTTACACTTTCAAATTTTGGACCTCTCCGCTTCGTGATAATAAATAAATTTAAATTTTTCGATTTACCACAATAATAACGAATTTCTGTGATTTTGTGCAGCCGAATTCGAATTCTTTATCTAATGTTGGTCTCGAATATCTGCATTTAACTGCTTCAAATTTTTGAAATCGATAAAAATTTTGAGCACAAAAGTTAAAAAAGTAAATTCTCATCTTCATGTCAATTAGGTTTACATTAAGGCTACTCCTATTCTCTAACCCTTCAGTCAAGAGGACAGATTTAAAGATGAAAACAAATAATCTAGCATTACATATCAATATTGTAATTATTATTTACATAATTTCAATTTATCCTATTGTTAAAATTCGAATGATTTCATTAAAAAATCAAATATGACGCAATCTGATAAGAAATCAGAGCGGCTGGAGCTGTAATAAAATGATCCGATCAGAGATTGAATTTAAATCTGATCAAAAATAAATATTTATGCAAATTCAAATTGATGATATTTCTCAGATAAATCGAACATTATTTGAAAAAATCCAGAAATTCGATATCAATAGAGCTAGAAAATTGATAGAAAAATGTAATATATATTTTTGAGGAGGAAAATGCGTGACAATCTCACTGTAGAAGAAATAGAAATTTTTCTCAAGTTTATTCTTAAGTCTATCAAGGGAAGGGAATATAAATTTTCTATTGGATTGATTGGTAATGTATGTATATATGTGAAATGTATAGAAGAAAAAAGTTTTGCTTGCTTCGTGAAAAAAAAAAAATAAATTCGAGATCTTTTACTCAGGTGGAATGATTGATTGGGAGTTCTCTAATTACTTCATTAATGAACCAGATTAAAGATTAAAATCGCTTTGGATTTAAAATCTTTTTCTTGAGAAAATATGATGATGCAGTTGCGATAATTTGAACTGAAAGATGCTTAAAATACTATGTCTAAAATTGGGCCGATTTTCAAATTTCGAAAATACACCAAATTTCTACATTTTCAACTTTTGAACCCAATACAGGTAAAAGCTCTGTAAAGTGACGAGAGTTGTATGAAAGTGGAAGTACACATTAGTTATATACCATTTCTACACCAAAACTCATGAATTATAGACCAATAGAAATTGAGCATTTGTCGGCCTATCAGAATCTAGCAATATTCCTTTTACAAATTTCCCAAGGTTCCAAATATATTTTGCTACTAGAATCTCAAACTTTTCAACAGGTTGATGAAATTTTGTAGATGATTGTAATCTTTTGTTCTGAATCATTTCCACTTCGAATTTTCTCTCAATCATATCAGGAAGAGGCTGTAGCAAAAATAGCTTAAGCAATGGTCAGTCATACTTAAATTTAGTATCATTCAGCATAAAATTTTGAGTAAACTTGAAAATTTTCAAGCTTCTATTCGGAAATATATGGCTGAAATTCGATTTTGAATGATTTTAGATGAATAATCAAAAAAGTCATTTTTCGTTTTCCCAATCCCATACCCCTCCCCATGATTAGTCATGGGGTTGACCATTTGTACATACATACTATGTATTACATAGGTGTGAATACAAACACGTCAATCAAAACTATCACACTGTTCTCCTCATTTTACATACAATAGGGGTTTCTACTAACACATACGCACTCACTATTCCAATGAACAGAGAGTGGGTCACACACACACACACACTTTCTATAGAATGTAATCCTACTACGCCATATTGGGATATGAATTTATAAACTAATTTGTATTGCTAGTCTATAATCGAGAGAAAAGAGTTTCTTAAAAGAAATATTTTTTATTCAAAATCATAAACTGTTGAATTTAAAACAGGGTTCTCTTTTAGAAAGGCAAGATTTTTGACAATTTCTAATGAGCCTTGAAGTTTTCTTATAGCCAAGTGATTCTTCAATGGGTCTAAGTTATTTACAGTTGATCTGATAAGCTCTGGGTTATCTTCATTTGTTTTCGGTAGAAGACCAGTTTCTTCCCAGCATTTTATAATCACATCTGGATCGATATCGTCCCATATAGGTGTTGCGATATCATGCAGTCTGCCAGATTCAGTATACGAATCATATCATTGACATATTTTATTTTGTTAGAAATAAATCTGTATTGAAAAAAGTAAAAAGAAATTAAAGATAAAATTTGTACAAAAGCGTAGAAGTTTAAAATAATAATGATATGAGTAATACATCTTGGTTCGGTTAAAAAATAAAGAATAAAAAGAATAGATAGATTCAATCTTTGTTTTTGTTCGTTTTTGATAATAAAATCGGTTAGAATAACAAGTCTGAAAATTCAATTCGAAATCATTCTGGTAAAATCTCAATAATGTAGATCAGGATATAAAAGTGTTTTAGAATAATCGATTTTTGATCTTAAATGATCCATAACACATTTTACTGAGTATAGATTCGAACAGTTAGCTAAGTCATATTTTGAGTTAAGATAATTGTAGAATGAGAGTAATATATTATCTTCAAAGGAGGTATTTCTTAAGTTATATGCTTGTTCAATTTTAATAGATGACTCATTGAATATTTTAATTATGAATGCGTATCTCCGTATCCATAGTGGATTGAGCCCTGACACTAAGATACGAGCGTTGTATGAATTTAAATCAGGATAAATTGAATATAAGAAACCACTTTGAGTTCTCTCTAGTTCTCGTGCTTGATCAATGGTTAAGTTAATCAGCAACGGTGAGATATAATCAAAATGTGGAAGGACCATTGATTTGTATGCTCTCAATCTTAAAAATGGAGATTTAGAGAATTTTAAGATTGTAAAAATCATTGATTTAATTTTTGAGGTGCTAGAAAAGGGATTAATTTTGAGTTTGGAATTTAAACCGAAACCTAGATCAGTTTTAACGGAGACAATTTCTCCAGGAAGTAGAAGCGAAATTATATATATGTTACGACCAATGTGTACACTTTGAACAGTGTATACAATGTTTGACATTGTATACACTGCGCACAAAAATTAACAATGTGTATACTCGGTGTACACACAGAAGAATGACTCTTGAATCTGATTTTGAGATGCTCCTGTTTTTTACAATGTCAAACATTGTATACACTGTTCAAAGTGTACACATTGGTCGTAACATATATATTCCTCTAACAGACCTTATTTCTTCCAATCGTTCGTTATACATAGCTTTAAACTTTCGTATAATTCCGGCATTGATAGGTTGGAGAACAGAGGTCGAATTTTCTGGTAAATATACGATCTTGAAATTATCAGGATTAGATTTAATAAAATTTTTTAAAACTAACTTTTATGTTTCTCAATGCCCTTTGTAGTTCATCTTTACTGGGTTTGAAATGAGTACTGCATTGATCAACGAAAAGTAAAACTTTTCGATCCTCTAGTCGTCGCTGTCGACCAAGCGTTCTGTCCCATGCTTGCAGGTGTTTCTTGAATGACTCCTTAGTCATCCATGCTGATTTATCATGAGTATACTTTATCTTTCGACGAATGTCTGGTCTATCTTTAAAAAATCTTGGATTTTTAGTTCTTCCAATGACCCATAGCTTCTTCTTTTGCCCTGTAGCACTACAAGCGACGACTAGAGTGAAGCGAACTTTTGACTTCTTTCTTCCAAATACTTTATATCCTTTCTTAGTAAGAACTTTGGAATAATAATTGAAAATATTCCATCCAGCCTCATCAAGATTGTACAACTGTTTTGGAAGGTAACCCTCGATGATTGTTGGAAGTTCCTCGAGGAATCTGGTTATCTTTACTGCTGGGGCATCTAACTTATCACCACATGGCTAATGGATAAAATGAGTTAGGAATTTATAAAAATTACAGCTCGAACGACTAGTCTATGTCGCTTTTTGAAACTTTTGTAGGAGCTTTTGCTGCCTCTGAATTCAGAAAATCCCATCGAGGCGGAAATTTCCTTCCCAATAATCTCTAGATCTCCATTGCTTATATTAGATGGTAAAAGTATATCAACCTTTTCTTTGATTGATTGAGAAATTTGACTTTCTCCTGATGGTAATCTTTCATGTCTTGTATTTTCATCGATTTCGATTATTCGAAGCAGTTAAGTGATGATATTTGGGATCAACATGAGACAAAGAGTTCGGATTCACCTGCAGAAGTTCACTGAAATTCGTCATTACTGTGGGAAATCGAACCATTTGAATTTTTCGATTATCAGTGATAATTTATCCAAAATCTGGAAATTCAACTTATTCTCGGAAACAGTAAATTCTTCGCTAACTCTAAGGTCGAATTCGAATTCTTCATCTAATGTTGATCCCATATATCAGTACTTAACTGCTTCGAATCATCGAAATCGATAAATATTTTGGGTTCAAAAGTTGAAAATTTCTACTGGAACCTTTATAGGGGATAAAGCTAATTGATTGAAGCTGTGATTTTTACCAAAACCTCAATTTTTCATCAAGAACTCCAGAACATGCTACATATCTTTATTGTTTTAATAAAAAAAATTCTGGAAAATAAACAAATTTCAGAATATACACCAAATCCCCAAATTTTTGAGTTGAAATTTTTTATTGATTTGAGTTTAACCACAATGTTTGGCTTTTATTTTCATTTCTGATTAGGAATATTTACTTTGATCGAAAGAAATTTTCAGTTTAGTACAGTACCTACAACTAATTTATTGATGATTTAAACCCATTAAAGTTCAAATCTGTGGATTATATAAAATTATGATCTATTCTCGATGAATTCGGCAATTTTTTTTGATTTTTGATTAATTTTTAGGATCCCCATTAGACAAGAAAAACAGGTCGTTGAGAAGCACTCATTCACTGCTGATGATCCGATCAGTTTAAAACAGCAGCAATCCGAAATTTGAATGCCTCAAATACTAAAGATTCATATTAAGTACTGTAAAAAAATTGGAAATATTTATAAATTCTGTATGAAGACGATATGAAATAGCACCCTATTGTAATATTCAACATTGGAAGTTATTATAGATTATTTTTTCTACATATTTCTAGAACAACGTTTTAAAAATTTTTAAACAGGCATTTCTTCAACATCACAAAGCTTTTAACTTGTAAAAATATTTTCAGAAGTTTGAAAAAATATACACACAAATCTGACTGTGAAAGCTTTGTGATCTTTGTTTATTTCCTGGATTAATTGGACACTTGTTGACGTCATATACAACTTTGACGCTCCTTAACATCGAATCACTAATAGTACGAGGATTAACTCAACCAACAAGAATATATGGGCGTAATATTAGCCCTTTCGATGTCGTTTGAAAACCAATAAAGATATCTTTCTGATTCTTTTTGCATGTTTCTTAGAATTTTCTGGGAAAGCACAGAAAAAAAAACAGGGGAAATTAAAAAAAATATATTTTAATAAATCAAAAAAAATTCCTCTAAATAAAACTACAATTTTGAAATAGAGAAAAATAAATCATCGTGAAAAAAATCATATCATTATAATGTTCAAAAGTTCATGATTAAGTGAAAAAAATCTTTGTAAAATATTGAAAAAAATAAAATTATGAAGGTTTAAAACATAGATAGAATCGGATCACTCATACGGCGGTGACCAGACATACCAAACAGGAAAACCACGAAGCTTCAATTTCTAATTTTTCAATCTTGTATAAAAATGCGGGGGATGACAGCACGGATTTGTGGGTGAAGGAGAAATTCTTCATCAATCACTTTAAGCCAAATCTGTGTGTTCAGAAAAATTATTCCTATAACCTTCAATTACCCTGGCCTATGTGAGCTTTTTCACTTTTCTCTTCACTGTTGCTATTTATTGAAGAGTTTTGGTGTTTTTTTAGCTTACATTTATTCTAATTTTCTTCAACTTTTACTATTTCTTTCAAAAATTGTAAAATATTATTTTCAATGAACTTTAAACTTTTATCATTATTTATGTGTCACTACTGATGAACCATAAAGAAATGTACATTTAGTGAATAAAAATTCTTTTCTTATATATCTACAAATATGATTTTAAGCGGATTTTCGGACGTTTTTGATAAATTACGTGAATCATATCATAGATAGAAAGGGTTTTAAAAATATCTTTAGTTGGTAATCTTTATAGGGGACAGATCTTGAGACATTATATAGTAGACTTGGACGAAATTTCTACGGAAAGCCCTAGGATACATGAAAAAATAGAGAATTTCGAAATAATTAAAAATATGTTAAAGATTTCATTGAAAACTTTTCCTAGCTTACAGGATTAAAGTATTAAAATTTGAAAATTTTGAAGAATTAAAATTTCAGGTTTTTTAAAAATAATTATAACTTTAAATATTTCTTCAAGCCAATAAGTTAATCTCAAATCATTGAGTCGAACTTAGTTCAGAGTAATCGCACAACCTTTAAGCCTGATCAAATGTATGAAACTTTACTTCCACTCAATAAAGACGTCATAAATCATTGTTTGTATCTTCGTTATCAGCATAAGACTACCTCTGATGTAAATGACAGAATTGCAACAGCTCAAGTCATTGAGAGGATTTATCAGAAAGCCGAGATTCCTATCAAATCTCTCGATCATATTAAGGCTTATTATTAGAATCCTAAAGAATCTTCGTTTGAAAGAAAAAAAAACTCTAAAAAGATGGATTTTAGTGATATGTAGCTGCTGCTATAAACCCAAATATCGTAATGGAAAATTTAGAAAATTTGGGAATTGTCCTTTACTCAAAGATCCTCTGCATAATCTCATGGTAAGTTTTCTAGAAGATCAATCAGGCTCTAGAATTATGCGAATAGAAGATTTCTTGAATAGAAGAGATGAACAACTACGAGAAGAACAAGCAGTTGAAATTCAAGTAGTTAGAGAAATGTTTCCGTTAGCTGAAGCTCCACTTCAAAATGAAGTTGTAAATGCTGTTGAAGAAATTTTCACTGAAACAGATGAATCTGCAAATACTGTAGTCCCTAGCTCTAGTGATTTTTCAGGAGATCCTGCTGGTAATCAAGAAAGGAGAAAATACAATACTAGCAGAATGCAAAGAACTTATTTAGCAGCTCGTCAGCACGGTGTTTCTTCTGTTTGGACTGCTGCTTTTGTGAATTCAGCATTTTCTGATCTCAATTTATTTCAAATTCACGGATCAAGTATTTACGTTTCAACTTATAAACTAAAAAATGAAGATAAAATTTTTCAACAAGATTTTAACTCTCGTATTCCTGAAGGAATAATATGTTTACAGATCGATGCAACATGTAAAAAGTCAGATCTTTATCATCAGCAGAGGCAGAATGTAAACTATGTTGTTCTCAGTGATGGAGTAAATGATCGTTTAATAACAGCCATTCCTTTTTATCAAACAGTAACGGGAAGAAGTATGAAAGATTCCGTCATTGATGTTCTCCAGTCAACAAACTCCATGACTTCCTTAAGTGTGATATTATGTGATGGTGCTGCCTCTAACGTTGGTAGAGAATCCGGATTGGTTACTTTGTTGGAAATTCAACTAGAAAGGAATCTTAGAGTTGTTTGCCTCATTCATACGGTTGAAAATCTTCTAAAAGCTGTTCTTTCAAGATTTATGGGTCGTACACTTGGTCCTCACAGGTATTTGGTAACTACTTTGAAAAAGAACGGAGGAATAAGAGATTTGAGTAGAAAGTCGTTATTTTTTGTCCAACTTCATATAGAGAGAATTACACACTAAAGAGACAGAAGCACTCATCAAAATCCAAATGACAGAGTAAATCGGATGGAACAGATTTATTTTTATTTATTTAGCCCGGAAAATAATTAATTAAATCAAAGTATGCTCTGACAAGGCGTATCCTATATATACAAACCTCTGGCTACATCAAAAATCCTATCACAAAACAAGAAAATGGTATTACAAGTTTAACTTATTTGATACTTTTTCAACAAAGGAAATATATTTTTCTGATTAGAATTTAGAAAATAGTAGATCTGAAAAACAAGGACGCCGAATATCACCGAAAAAATTTTCTAAAATGCTCTGAGAGTTTCTTTTCGTACTAGTCACGGTGGTATCCATTTGTAAGCTCATTCATTACCAAATAAAACGAACCTGAGGTACAGCTACTCTCGATGAATTTGGCAATTTATGTTTTTTACAAAAATCTCATTTTTTCATCAAGGTATAAAAGTTTTCTAAAGATTTTTTGGTGAACAGTTTTTTTGGAGGCATTTTAGATTTCAAGCTGGCGCGATATTTTTCATATTTTTAGACTGGATCATAATTTTTCCAATGTTTTTTTCAGTCATATGATTGAAACGACCTCATATTCAGGTTTGATATGCATTAATCTACCATAAACCAACTTTTCAAAGCAACAGGTCCTAAGATTACGATTTTGAGCATTTTTCATAATTCATCGATAAAATTTATATTGAGAATCAAAAATCAAATACCTTTCCACTATTTATTTCTAGTAAAAACTTAACATCAGTGGCTGTCTAAAATCAATTTTGAGTTTTATCCGCAAACATTTCATTTCTTAAAAATCATCCGAACTCCTTACTTGTGAAGGGCTCGATTTTGATGTGGCCTACAACTCTGACTCTCTCCCCTCTTGGTATTTAAACGAAATAATTGCAAATAATCATTTGCATATTAACTATAAATTGTTTAAATTAGGAATTCTTCAGAAAAATACATGTTCAGAAAATAAAATCAAATCTTCATTTTATTCAGAGGCATTTAAATTTAATTGCTATTGGGGAATGTCCCCAGGGATGGATTGTATAAGAGCATGATGCTTCGTCATTATTTCTGAGCGAACAAGTTTGAATTTGAAAGGATTTTTATTTTCCTTTCACAATTGAATTTAGCTAAGCGTCTGTCAAACAGATTACTTTACGATCAAGGTAAGCGAAATGCTTGATAAAACTATGTAAACATATGGGCAGAAGAGAGGATTAAAAAAAATACTTTCTTCATTTTCCATGTTTTTTTCTGATGGTCTGATGATAGATATTCTTAGTTTAATCCTCTTTATTTTGATTAGCTTACATGAAAGAAATGTTAACATTTTTAATTCTAATTATCTTAAGCTAATTCGTTTCTAGTGTTTCACAGAGTGGGTCCCTAATTTTGAAGATTAAGAAAATAAAATTTTGAAAGTTTTAACCCTTTCGGTGCCGATGGACATATATGTCCATTTTCCAATTGTTTTGAACCTTCATAACTTTACCAGTTTGATAGATTTCTGGATCAAATAAAGTTTAAATTGAAGCCTAAAATGTGAACTTGCATTAGCAATATTTTAGGCCAAATAACTTGGTATCTTCATAGCTAAATTTTGGTTTTTATAAAAATTTTGAAATAGTCTCGGCATCGAAAGGGGTAATATGTTAACCGAATGGTTTGCTTGCCCTTAAAGCATCAGATGGCTACTTGAAAGTCGATTGTTCTTTGAACTAATAACAACTTCTCACATTCCATTTTTCCTCGGAAAGTCAGGTAAAAGTTTAATTTTCGAATTCCATTATAAAATAAGTCGATAGGTTGGGAAAATTTTTAAAATTTCTGAAAAAATTCAAAATTGGACAGTTTTTCGAATTTTAAAAATGCCCCGAATTTCCACTTTTTTAACTTTTGAGCTCAAAATTTTTTTTTGATTTCAAAAATTTGAAACAGTTAAATGCAGATATTCGAGACCAACATTAAATAAAGAATTCGAATTGGGCCGTGGAGGTGGAAAGGAATCTACTGTTTTCAAGAAAAAGTTACACTTTTAAATTTTGGACCTCTCCGCTTCGTGATAATAAATAAATTTAAATTTTTCGATTTACCACAATAATAACGAATTTCTGTGATTTTGTGCAGCCGAATTCGAATTCTTTATCTAATATTGGTCTCGAATATCTGCATTTAACTGCTTCAAATTTTTTTTTAAAAATGATAAAAGTTAAAAGATTCATTCAAGGTAATATTTTACAAATAACGAAAGAAATAGTAAAAGATGAATAAAATTAGAATGATATGTAAGCTGAAAAAACACCAAAACTCTCCAATTAATAGCTAATAATAGGGATGAAGATGTAAATACAGATGAAATTGAGAAAACAAAAATTTTCATGAGACTCAACTTCAAAGGCGACGGTTTTAGAAATGACTCAACAATCTCATTGATCAACATTACAATAATATACAATTGAAAATTGTATTTAAAACACAGAGACAGTGTGATTCATAAAGATTTACTCAAGCCGGAGGAGAAGACTCTACTGATTTATAAATTCCAATGTGACTGTGGCGCCTCTTACATAGGTAGAACAATTAGGAAGCTGTCTACACGATCAAATGATCATCTGAATAAGGATACTGCAGTAACTAGGCATATCAAACAGGAGAACCATGCTGCTTCGGTTTCGAACTTTTCCATTTTGTACAAAAACCTAGGAGATGACAGCATAGATGTATGGGTTAAAGAGAAATTCTTTATTAATCTATACAAACCTAATCTATGTGTTCAAAAAAACTATTCTTATAACCTTCAATTCCCCTGGCCTATGTGAGCTTTTTCACTTTTCTCTCCACTGTTGCTATTAATTGGAGAGTTTCGGTGTTTTAGCTTACATTTTACATTCTAATTTTATCCATCCTTTACTATTTCTTTCATTATTTGTAAAATATTACCTTGAATGAATCTTTTAACTTTTATCATTTTTAAAGCAATACCACTGATGATGCTTTAAGAAATGCGCATATGGTTTTAAATATATCTTTTTCTTATATATTCCCAAATTATGAATTTAAGTGGATACTCGGACGTTTTTGACAAACAACGTGAATTACTCGTTCATAATTTACAAATTATGAAAGAAATAGTAAAAGTTGAAGAAAATTAGAATAAATGTAAGCCGAAAAAACACCAAAACTCTCTGTTTGGTGAGATTGAATTTTTTCAGAAATTTTTAAAACTTTGCTCAACTTATTGGCCTATTTTATCATGGAATACGAAAAATAAATTTTACCCCACTTTCCTGAGAAAAATTTAGAGATTTTTGTAAGAAAAAGTAAATTCTCATGTTCATGTCAATTAAGTCTACATTGAAAAAGTTAAGGGTTAGACCAGGAGACTCTATTAGTTCAACTCTATTACTGTAGGGAGGTCTATCGATTTCTGTTCAGATAAACTCAGAAGAAGCTGAAGAAACTTTTTTTCACGAAAGTTGGTCCTTGATAAGTTTTCTTAATGATTTGAAACCAAGTGATGTTATGCGTGAAAGAACCTAGCAAGCTAGCACAAATCAATCAACATGCATGAATTCTTCAGCCCTCGTCAATGATATAAAAGAATCTCATGCAGCTATTCAGTTCTATTGGAAATTATGAAACAAAAGAATCATGGTGAAAGTAATGACGTTGAGATAGACACAAAAATTTCTTATTTCAAACTGGTATGTTTCATTCACTGAAAAATGTGTTTTTGTTCCAGTTTACATTAGCAACCAAATTGGAGAGAGGACTGCTCGTTTTGGCGGTAATTGGAGCAATCATAACTGGAGCATTATTTCCAGTTAACTCGATAATTTTTCGTGAATCGATTAATATATTTGTGGAGCCGAGAACAACAGGAGTATTCGAGCCTATTAGAGACCTTGTAAAATGGTATGCTATTCTTGCTCTGATCGCTATAATAACTGCAACATTGCAGCATTTCCTCGTCGAGTATGCCTCAGAGATCATTAGCAAACGCTTCCGATCAGAATATTTCAAATCAATTATGTGCCAAGAAGTCGGATGGCATGATAAAACGACCTCGGGTACCCTAATTATGAATTTAACTGAAAATATTCAAAAAATAAAAGACGGCACTGGATCTCAGCTAACTCTGTTCGTACAAAGTATTTCTGGTATTATCACAGGTATTATAGTGGCGTTTATATTCTCCTGGCGGCTAACCTTTGTCGCATTGGCCATGTCTCCTCTTATAATAATTTCAATGATCTTAATTGGGATAGCCACGATGAAATTCACCAGGAATGAAATCGGATCATACTCAAAAGCTGGATCTGTTGCCGGAGAAGCATTCGCAGGAATCAAAACTGTAACCGCTTTTGGTGGACAGGATAAAGAGTTGAAAAGGTATTCAGAGAATTTGAAAATAGTTCAAAATGCTTCGATAAAAAAGTTTATTGCAATCGGCTTAGCCATGGGTCTCTTCAACCTATTTTCCTATACGTCGATTTCCATTTTGATTTGGTATGGACTTTTGAGCTTATCTCGAGCGGAGATAAGACCAGGTGATATTGTCATTGTTATAATGAGTATTATATTCGGTTCCATGCAACTTGGCGCTGGAATCGCTTGCATCAAATCCTTTGCAGAGGCCAAAGTGGCTGGATCTAGAATATTTCAAATTATCAAACGCAAACCCCTGATCGATAAAAATCCCCGAGGCTTAAAGCCCGATGAGATTAGCGGTAAGATTGTTTTTGAGAACGTCTCCTTTGCCTATCCGACTCGGGAAAATTTTTTGGTATGTTTCACGCATGGCTTATTTCTTTAGGTTGTGAAAAACTTGTCCTTTAAAATAGATACTGGTTCTAAAGTTGCTTTTGTTGGAAGATCCGGATCAGGAAAGAGTACCTCAGTGAATCTGATCCAACGCTTTTACGATCCAATTGAAGGGAAAATAGAAATAGATGACGTCAATATTAAAGATTACAACCTAGAGAGACTTCGGGAGCTTATCGGGGTTGTACACCAAGAGCCAACCCTATTTTCAGGTACCATCAAGGAAAATATTAGAATGGGATTTTTGAATGCCAGTGATGCTGATATCATGCAAGCGGCAAAATTGGCTTATGCAGATGAATTCATTAGGGAAATGCCACAGGGCTATGACACCTTGATATCTCATGTGAGTAATAGCTTGTCAGGTGGCCAAAAACAAAGAATTGCCATAGCTAGGGTCCTGGTAAGAAATCCTCCGATACTACTTTTGGATGAAGCCACTTCTGCGTTGGATACAAAGTCTGAAAAGATTGTCCAGAAAGCCATTGATGAAGCAATTCAAGGACGCACTGTCATTATGATAGCCCATAGGTTGACAACCGTCCGAAATGCAGATAAGATTATTGTCATGGAAGATGGCCAAATCCTAGAAGAAGGAAGTCACGAAGAGTTGATAAGAAACTCTAAAGGGGCATACACCAAACTCTTGAAAGCGTCCAATGAGGTATGAACTGTTTTTTGAATCCATTCATGACCAAGTTTAAGTTTATACATTAGAAAGAGAAACCTGATGGAGAAGTGAGTGTTAGACCTAAAGTTAATTCAATATGGCTTCTAAAAGAAACGCCAAGGTTTTTTACAAACTTATAAAAGATTTATTACAGTTGTGATTTAGGTTCATAAGGAAGATTAGAGAACAAGCGAATAATAAGTGATGAACGTTTTATTTCGCCGGGTCTCTTCAGACTTATCCCGGGCTTGAATTATATACTTTTACAATGCAATTATTTCTGCTCTTCCATTGGTTTAAAATCCCTCAGGGGTGGGTGGGAGCACTGGCCTTCCTGTCCCCATGGACTTATTACTTTTGTCTCTTGGCCCTTTCAAGAATCCATCGATTAGCAACTGACCACTATTTCTTTTACGTTTCCGCTTAATTGAAGGGTTGTCTGCTCTTGTGGTAATTGCAGGTTGGCTCATAATTTAATTATAATTATAATTATCAACTACTGTTGACTTCTCAAAATAAAACGTTTATCACTTATTATTCACTTGTTCTCTAATCTTCCTTATGAACCTAAATCACAACTTTAATATCTTAGATGAAGTTCGACAATATTACCCTTCAAAAGATTTATTATTTATCTAAAAATGAAAGTTTAGTTACAAGATTTGGTGATTTGATTGTTTCTTTGGACTTAAACATTAGGATCCAGTTTATTGATAGAGATATAACACCTGGACGAAATTAAACGAATATTTCAAATCTAGTTTCGAAATTATGAGATCAAGAAAATATCTTTTAATAATTTGTTGTTTCAAGAAAATCGAATATAGCAATCAGAATTTCGATTTTGATCACAGCTCATAAAGTAAGGATTTTTGGTAATTTTTGGGGCATTCTCGAAATTAGTGAATTGGTCTTATTTTGACCGGATCCAATTGCATGAATAGTGCAGTATTTTGTTCAAAGTGCTTAGGTAACCCTGAGGTTCGTCTTATTTGTTGTGATGGATTAGCCCATTTCGCTGATTGTTATAACTTACAACTAATTTCTAATTATTAATGGGCGCCACCGTGTCTAGTATGAGAAAAAATCTCATAAAATTTAGAAATAATCTGAGTATGTATCTTTGGTAGACATATACGGGTGTTTCGTCATCTTTTGGACTTGCCACAATTTTGATTTGAGCCCAGGACCTCTCGCATTGTAGATAATTTTAACCCTTTCGATACCAGAGGTCTATGTTCAAACTGACTTTTTCCAATGTTTCACTCTAAATTACACACCAGAAGATGGGAATTTCAATTTAAATCAGGGCCTGATGAAATTATGTATAAGAAAAAATTTTCATAAAATTTTGTCCTAGTAAATGTTTTTTATCCTCACATTTTAAGTAATTCTGTGAGAGAATTAAGTCTGAAACTTTCTTCGTTTAGCTATGGTATCGAAAGAGTTAAAATTGTCCCATAACCAAAAAATTAAGTCAATTATTTCAATTAAAGGAGAATAAACATCCTGAGAAAGTAAAGACGGACGAATCCTGTCAAAGTGTCGACCTCGGTTCACAAGTAAGATTATCAATTCACTACTTTGTGTTCGTTTTCAGAAAACAACGTCATCGATCAGGGAAAAAGTTGAAAGTACCGTGTATAGTGTAAGATTGCTCTTTTTAGATAACATTGAATTTGCAGGAGAAAAGATCAAAGAAGAAGATATTCAGAAGATATTTCGAATTTATGAAAGATGAAATATTCCTTATCATTGTCGGCATTGCTCTAGCCTTGCTCAACGGACTGGTTATTCCATGCATTGGAATTGTTCATTCAGAAATATTTGTCGTAAGTTAACAATGCTTTATTCCTACATAATAAATTTATTCCAGTGACGTGATTACAATTATTAATTCGCTAGGCGGATAGATATCACTTTATTTGATATTTCCAACAAAGGCGGTCAACTAAGCTATTTTCAAGTGTACATTGTAAATTTCTCTGTCGTTCATCAGTACTGGCATATAGTTGAATAATACAAAATTTTATTTTCCCCGAACAATGTTCTATGCCTTAATCAAAAATTGGTGTTTTAACCATGAAAAACACATTTTTTGAAAATCAAAATGAAAATTCTGTTATACAAAAATCATCTAAATTTACCTAATTTCCTGGGACTTTCTTCCAACAGGTGGAAAAAGACTCAATATTCACTCATTGAGCACTAATTTTATTCAAAATGTTGCAAAAACTATTCAAAAAGTTCAATTTTTTCCTTTCTCGTAGTAAAAATTTGTTGAAAAAATCTTGGCGCGTGTTCAAAAATTGTCATTTTCAATCGAGATTTTGTATACATAGAAAAACTCGAAAACGTATGGTTTTATAGGAAAAAATATTCAGTTTTCGATTATCTTCAAAATGAGATTTAGGCTGGGAAAAGTTGAAAATTTTGGCCTACTCTAGTCTACACTTAATTAATATGAAGATGGGAATTTATGGTTTTCACAAAAATCTCAGTTTTTTCCTCAAGAAATCAAAATATTTTGGAATATATAGATCATGAGATCCACTTATACGATGTATGAAGAAAAAAATTAGGAAAAAATCAATTTTTTAGGAAATTATGGGATATTTCAAATTTAGCTGATTCCCATTATTTTGCTGATTTCAAAGTGAGAGAGTGGATTTTACAGGATCACAATAAGACAAGAAAACCGATTATCACGATAAAACTTTTGATAAATTCGTCATTTTTCAAGGATCCTGCATCATCAAATTTTCATCGATTTTCAAGTAGGACAGATGATAAAGAAATACAAACTTAATTTTGACACGATTATGGGATGGTTCTCAAAAAATTAAGAGTTTTGTAAAAATCATAAATTTCCATCTTCAATGAACTTGCTTTAGCTCTATTGAGTATTGAATATTTTGGAAAATTTATTTTATGAGACAATTAATATTATTAAAAAAATTGAAATAACTTTTATAGCTTTTCTCCCTACTACGAACACCCGAGGCAATGCTCAGAAGAACAGCTATAATTTCGGGCATGTATTTTCTATTGGCTGCGTTGAAATTTATTTTCCTAGTTTTTATGGTGAGTCTTTTTGTTCAGTGAATTCAAAGTAGAATACTATTCCTGTCAAAAAATAGCCATCTGAATTTCTTTGTTCTTTTTCTTGATCCTCAACTTGATAAGTATCACGGATTGAAAATAAAGCTGTTCTGGAAATAGTATTCGCCTTAGATTTGATGCTGACGTTAAAAATGTAATTTTCTTAGCTATTTTTTTATTGCGAACCAAATAAATGATATCTCAGAAAGAGGGATAGATAAAGATCAATTTGGGAAGAAAAAAGAATTTTTTCCGATCAAGATCAGATCTCAGATCCTGGATCAAAAACAGGGTTGAAAAAATATTTTAAAATAGATTGATCACAAAAATTTTATTTGACAAGTTAGAGGTTTCTAACCTAAAAAATCAGAATTTTTGAGGAAATTTGACCCTTGCTCGTGTGATCGACCCAGAAAATCCGATCAGATCAAGAAGAAAAAAAATTTTTTTCAACCCTGACTTGATGATCGAAGATCATTTTGGATTCTGCTCTCGAAAAAAACCAGTAATGTGAAATTTTTTTTCTCAAATCAGGTTTACTTTTAAGTATTTTGATTTTATTTCAAATATAAATTTTTTCTTCTCATTAGTTTTCATTTTCATTTCATTCCAAAAATTCGTTTAAAAATTGAATTTCAATGGTATTTTTGTCATTTAAAAAATAAATAATGAAAGGCATACTTATGAGTAAATATAAAAATTAATGAAAATCGATTTTTAATCAAAAATAAGATTTCATTTCTGTCTTTAGACCACTTCAAAGCCCATGATAAATTGCGTTTTTAAATTTAAAATTGAAGGAAATTCAATATTAGGCCGTTTGAACCCCAGTTTTCTATCTTAATTTTCACAAGAGACTTTCAACAATATTTATCCAACAAGTGAATTAAGTTTTCAATAGAATTCAGATCAGGGTTTTAGCTTGATAGCTTTTATGAGTTGTGAGCCTGCTGTTTCTAAACAAGCTTACAGTCTAAGGAGATTAAAGAAAAAATTACAGCAGCTGAAGACGAAGATGAGTTCACAATCAGATAATGAGAGCGAGTAAGATAAATAAATCTTGTACAAAATTCCCTATGATTAATTAAACAAGTTTTATTTTTTCTGGATAAAATAAACCTAATTGACATTCCTTTATGAAATAAGCCAATAAGCTGTAAAAATTTTTTTGAAATCGATAAAAAATTTTGAGCTCAAAAGTTGGTGCCTTTTCGAAATTCAAAAAACGGCCTAATTTTGGATTTTTTCAGAAATTTTTGGCTTATTTCATAAAGGAATTCGAGAAGTAAATTTTCACCTGACTTTCTGAAGAAAAATAATGAGTTTTTCGTAAATAAGTAAATTCTCATCTTCATGCCAATTAGGCTTACATTTTAATTGATATGTATTGTAGAATTTATTCATAATTTTGTAGCACCTAGACATAAAGCTAATTGATATGAAGTTGGGAATCTACGATTTTTACAGATATCTCGATATTTTCATCAAGAATTCGAACATATTGAAGATACTCATGTTGCCCACTTTTACGAATTAAAGAAGAATATTCTGAAAAAAATCTTTTTGGTTATTTTTCAAATTTGGCGCCAAGTGGATTCGAAAAAATCGAGTTTTTCTTGTAAAAATCATAGATTTCCAACTTAATATCAACCAACTTTACAAATTTTGTCTAAAATTATTTTTTTCAATGTGCTAATATCTTTCAGGTTCATTATTTAGTAAGATAGGCTAATTCAATACCTCGAATGAACCTTAAGGAAATATTATCTAAGTATCTAGGTTGAAATGACTGTGAATAATTTTGTGTAAAACAAGTAAACTATTAAGGTTTCTAAAAGAAACCTTTTTCAAACTGGTTTTTGAAAAATACTTGAATTTCGACAACTTGAACTAAAATATTGTAAATTTCCATCTTCATAAAAATTAGCTTCTAAGCCTTTTGTCTTGAAGTTAAACAAAATGGTTTTTTCTAGAACACATTTGTCGGTATCATAACAGCAAGGAGCACTAAACGTTTACGAGCAAAAATGTTTTATGACTACATAACAAAAGATATGAGTTGGTTTGATAAGCCAAACAACGCTCCTGGGGCTCTTATGGCCAGATTATCCATGGAATCGAATAAAGTCGGTGTAATGACATCAAGTCTTGTTGGCGAATTATTCACTGCGCTATCGAATTTCATCTGTACAATTGTTGTCGCTTTCTACTTCAGCTGGCAACTAGCCTTGGTCTGTTGCTTCTTTCTACCACTTTTGATGATGAGTGGCTTTTTAAAGGTTAGTTTGAAATCGTTTTATCTATTTCGTTTGAAATTTCCTTACAGAAAAACGTAAATTTGTTTGATATGGGTATCTAACAAAAAAAATTCCTTTTTTATCAAAAAGACGAAAATACAATTTTTGGTAACACGTAATTGTTATTATCTACTGTCACTTCAAATCCATGAGGAAATAATCTTTTATGCTCAAGAACTTGATGAGAAGTCAATTCATGTTTTTTACAATTTGTGATTGACAGATTTGAATGGCGTCATTGTGACTAAAGAGTAATAGAGCGTGCTTGAATTTCATTGGTCGAGATATTTTTGTGGTGTTAATCCCTACAATATAGTATGTGTAATACACAGTATTGAGATTATATACTATTTGGTTCAGCTAATCAGATTCAATCAAGGAATTTTCTTTGTCAATAGTGAATATGATTCATTATTTAGGCATGATTTTATAAAAATTATAGTTTTCTCAACGCTCAAGCTTATAATTCTTTAAATATACAATAATGCATTTATAACTTTGGATCCTGGGGTCCTATCGAAATTTCGTTTACGATTTTGGAGTTTTTAAAGCACGAGAAATATTTAATGCAATTTGAGGCCCTTAGACAAAGAAACTATCACTATCCCAATTGTGAATCAACTGTCAATTTGAACTAATCTCGGAGTAGTTTTCAAGCAGTCAAAATTTTCTGAAAAATCGCACAAAAATCGACTGTTTCCTAAAATCTCTTATTTTGGTTCCCTTTTCGAGGGATTTCAAACTATTAATCTGATTTGGGCAACAAAAAATATGTTTTGCATACTCTCTTTAATTCTTTTGAGTCATAATGCATGGAAATTGGACTTTCTTAGAAGGGCCTTGTAAGATAGAGGTCCAAGACATGAGCGGAGATAGAGATATTGGATCTTCTCAAGTTTTTTCACAGTGTCCACATAGTAGTCTCGACCTATATTCAAAGTGAGGGAGAATAACTCCTTTGAAGCGACTGAGGCAAAAAATATGCTTTAACCTTATGCTTGAATATGCATGATCTTCTTGATGAAAATGTAATAAGAAATTCTCAATAGATTCGTGAAGGGAGCAAACTAAATAAACAAAATGAAGGCTTCACCACTGCTCAAGAGACCATTTCAAAAGTCAAGACTGTCTATAGCTATGGTCTTGAAGAATTCTTCCAGAAAAAGTATGAACAAAGTTTTCGAAAAAAGTAAGCATTAACTACTATGTGTAAGAAGATAAGTAACAAAGTTGAATTCTATTTCCCTTATAAATAAGAATAGACGAATTAATTTCATGCTTTGGTTCAAAATTGGAAATAAAAATAAGATATAACAGTCAAAAATTTTTTTACTTGAGACAAAACTTGAATTTGTAATAGAAAATATTCAGAGCTATCTCGAGGTTTTTTTTAACCCTTAAACGTCCAGTGTGATTTTAAAAACACATTAAGCAACTCATTATCGCACATCATTAAGCCTCAGAAAATACTTTATTTATTTTTCTCCGGATTCACAGAAAAAAAAAATTTTTTGAATTCTAAAACGGAATGAGCTAATAAGATGTGAGGATATTCGAAAAAATTCAATCTGATCAAAATTGAATTTCGATGATTCGAAGCAGTTAAGTAATGATATTTGGGATCAGCATTGAATGAAGAACTCGAATTCACCTGCAAAAGTTCACTGTGGGAAATCGAACCATTTAAAATTTTCTGATATCACTAAGGCAAATTATCCAAAATCCAAGGAAGTTTAAATTTTTCTCGGAAACAGTAAGATCTTCGCAATCTCTATGGCCAAATACGAATTCTTCGTTCGAAGTTGATCCTAAATATCATCACTGCTTCGAACCATCGGAAGCGATAAAAATTTTAAGTTCAAAAGTTGAAAAAGTTCAAAAGTTTTCGAAATTCAAAAAACGGCCTAATTTTGGTCAGATTGTATTTTTTTCGGAATTTTTTTTTTGAATATCCAGATCTTATTAGCTCATGCCATTTTAGAATTCAAAAATGTATTCTTTTCCTGCGAGGTTTTTGTAAAAATAGTAAATTCCTATCTTCATGTCAACTAGCTTTAGATTTAATTCGTTGAAATATCATGATAATTTTTTTCTTTCTATAGTTTCCTCAGGACTACACTCTTCGATGGATTCCTCTATGGATTCTCACAGTGCATTCCATTTGTTACGTTCTGCTCGACTATGTTTCTCGGAGCGTACCTAATCAATCAAAAGATTATCGGCAATCGGGAGTTATTCAAGTCAGTCATATTCATATTTATTCGACTTGATTTCGTTAGATATATTCTGTTTATGTTCTCTAAATATATTAATGAGGAAATCATAAATATCTCACATGATTGAATCGAGATTAAAATGCGAAAACAATTTAATTTTCATGGGAGATGAGAATTATAGAGAAAAATGTAGGTTGAATTGAAATTTTCTTGTTTCAAACCTCTGCTTCTTTTTCGTTCTTTGTATCGTAAATAATGATAAGTAAGTAATTAATATATAAGAAGGGACGAACAAGGTCTTTTCATATATATAGGACAAAAAAAATATTCTAGTTTTTAACGAGTGAGTTTCAATCCACTTTTATTGGTCGAATTTTGTACAATAGAACCTTGCTCGCATTCTGATTGGCTGACCTAGTTAATATAAATACACACTGTCATACCTTAAGCGAGTTTCTGAAAACCATTATACACCTAGTTAATATGAAGATGGGAATTTATGATTTTTACAAAATTCTTAATTTTTTCATCAAGGAATCGAATTTGATCAAGAATTTTTGGAATCTAGATTATGAGGCCCTCTAAGTCACACATCTAATTTTTAAGCTAGAAAAGAAGAAACAATACAAACATGTCTGGTATGCATAGACGTACTTAGTCCGTAGCCGAGAGTGGTAAATCTAAATTATTTTTTTAATACATATAGTGGTCGAATTAATATGTGAGGCACTTCTAATATTTATGATTCACGACTTATCTTACATAATATATTTTTCAAATCAAGACCATTCGATTCATAGAAAAATTCTCTATCGAATGATACCTAGATGAAGTTGTTACCTATCATAACTTTTCTAGTAAACCTAAATATACTATTTTTCATTGAAATTGAAAACGAAAAAATATGTGAGGCACTTTTTATTAGCATAAAAATTTTCCTTCTCCTGAAGATTTCGAAAATTGTTTTAAAAATTGAATCTTCTAGATTATAATCATAAAATTCTCAACAATTATTTTAATTTTGAAGCTGTTTCTCGTATGATTTAATGTGTTGAGATAAAAAAATTCATATTAATCTATTTTTTAGTGTTTAAACGGTATCAATTGAAATTTCCTGATGATTTTCTGAGTACAATTTTCCATCAACTAACGGTAAAGTTCCTGATAAAATCATTGCTGATCATACCATAATTGTAGCTACTCCATGTTCGAAGTTCAGTATTTTCTTGGGATCCTTCCCATCTGAGCACCAATGGCAGCTTAAGCCATCAGGTTCATTCATATCAAACTTTTCCTCATAAGAAACTATGGTTTCATCCCAAAAGTCGCTTTGACACTATTTGTCCTTGATTCATTCAGATCGAATATTCATATGGTATTCTGAACGTTTTGGGCATTTTTCAGACTTCGTAAAAGAGAACTTAAGATAATTTTTCAATGACTTTAGAATTATTCTCTAATTTCTACTCAAATCTTGTTTGGATTTTGCTTGATTCAAGTTCAAAAGTTTTTAAATGGCTATCTTTTAAAATGTACTATCAGAAATTTTTGTCCTTTTCAATCTTTTACTAGGTTTTTTTTGGAATTATTCTTTATTTTTGATTTTGTTATATGTTGTGAGAGAACATTAGAATCTTTAAAGAATTTCCCTTTATTTTCAAGACTTTAAAATTTGATTATTTAATCGTCTTTAGCTCTTAATTTTTAAAGAGACAGGTTAAACGAAATATCTTTAAAAATTTGTTGAGAAATCTGAATAAATTTATGAAATTATAGATTACAGTCAATAACCAAGAGAGAAACAAGAATAGTGGAATGACAAATCAGACGTAGCTTCTCAAAAATAGTGGAATGATATGGTGTATTCGAAGGTATATAAGGCAATTTCATACCCTCACACACATCCATGTGTTTGACTCAGAATCTTAACATTGAAGTATAGGGAGGGTAATTATGATTAAGTCGTATGCAATGAAACCAGTAATTAGCAATTGAAGTTAATTTTTTAACATTACACAACAGAAAACAAGAGAGTTTACATGTTTTTCAAGGTTTATGATATGAGTCATATCTTATTTTTCATTATTTTGTGTAAAATTGATAGAGTACTTTTTTTCCATCTTGGATCAACTGGTCAGGATGAAAAAATTTTCTTCTTGATCTGATCTAATTTCGAAGAGAAATTTTGTGTTGTCACTCTAAAACAAAAATTATATTTGTGTAAAATCTATTCTGGAAAAATTTCTCCCCTTCGATTTAACGTTAATTTTTGTTGCAAACGAATAAAGGATATCTTGAAAGCAGCAACAGATGAAAATCAATTTTGGAAGAAAAAATTATTTTTGATCAGGATCGGATCTCAAAACGTTGATCACAAACGGGGTTTCTTTAGTTTTCTCAGAGAGTTTAATCAACGAAATAAAAATCGACCCTTACTCATGTCATCGACCGAGAAAATTAGATCAGATCAAGAAGAAAATTTTTTCATCCTGACCAGTTGATCCAAGATGGAAAAAAAGTACTCTATCAATTTTACACAAAATAATGAAAAATAAGATATGACTCATATCATAAACCTTGAAAAACATGTAAACTCTCTTGTTTTCTGTTGTGTAATGTTAAAAAATTAACTTCAATTGCTAATTACTGGTTTCATTGCATACGACTTAATCATAATTACCCTCCCTATACTTCAATGTTAAGATTCTGAGTCAAACACATGGATGTGTGTGAGGGTATGAAATTGCCTTATATACCTTCGAATACACCATATCATTCCACTATTTTTGAGAAGCTACGTCTGATTTGTCATTCCACTATTCTTGTTTCTCTCTTGGTTATTGACTGTATAATGTTATCTCAGGTTTTTTTCAGCGAAAAGTACACCAAGTATACATAGAAGATTAAAAGTGCCTCACATATTTTTTCGTTTTCAATTTCAATGAAAAATAGTATATTTAGGTTTACTAGAAAAGTTATGATAGGTAACAACTTCATCTAAGTATCATTCGATAGAGAATTTTTCTATGAATCGAATGGTCTTGATTTGAAAAATATATTATGTAAGATAAGTCGTGAATCATAAATATTAGAAGTGCCTCACATATTAATTCGACCACTTAGTTTGACGATAATGAATTTCAGACTATTCAAGAAATTCATCCAACTCTATCCAAAGTTAAAGAAATCTTTGAATGTTTATCCAGTGAAAATTCTACTACAATATCAAAAGTTGTCGAATACATTGACCCATTAATTGGAGGAACGGAAATAGCAAGATCAAACTCCTCCAATAGAGCCAGTAGAATATTTTTTACTAACTTTTTATTACAGCTGGAAGAAAGATTTTTCAAAGACCAAAAAGATGATATTTTAAAAGCTGCCCATTACTTGCATCCCGGAGCATCATGCAGAAAATTAAATGTGAAGAAAGACGATTTTATTTCCTTCATGAAAAGAATTATTCTTATTTATTTGATAAAGTAAACTTGGAAAATAGTCATGAGGAAAAAGAGGATTCTAATATAGATCCTTATGAAATTTATACAAAATCGAAAAAAATAGCAACGAAAAACGATGACTTATTAAATGAGATCAATGTTTACGATCAGATACGGCAGGAAACTCTCAGTTTTAATGAAATTCTATCCTTTTGGAAATTCAACCAGAAAAAATTCCCCATTCTTTCAAAATCTGCAAGAAATATTCTCTGTACACCTGCTACATCGTGTGCTTCGGAAAGAGCATTTAGTATTGCTGGCCAAGTTGTTACAAAGCAAAGAAACCAACTTAGTGTAGATAAGATACAAAAGATAATATTTATTAGATGTAATCATTTGAAAATTAAAAAAAAAATAATTCTTTGATTTCAAATCAACCGCATTTTCAATACTTTCGAATAAAATTTTTGATCTAAACTATATAATTTTCTTTTTACAACATGCAATATATATATCGTAATAATAGTATACTTTGTAATATACTGAAAATTATATCACGGTACAATTTTTCATTTTATCATAGTATATATTTTCGAAATTTCGATAATCTACTACAAAAATATCGTATATTACAAAAATCACTTTACAAAACAAAATTCCAGTCCCTAGACCACTATATTAAAAAATCTTCTTTTGCTCAAATTTTAGCAAAATTTCCCTTTTTCGATTGGAAATTTTCCTTATTGGAATCCATAAAGTTCTTATAGAACTGAAAAAAGGTTTTAGAAGAATACTGAATAATAATTATTCATGATTTTATTGATATTCCTTATTTTAATTTATTTGTAGAGTACAAATTGTGGTCTTCTTCAGTTCCCGAGAACTCAGCATGATGATTGCGTTTGTGCCAAAGTTGATGATTGGTCTTAAGACACTTTTTAAAATATTTGAAGAGTTCAATAACAGGCCTACTATACAAATCAATCAGGGAATTATGCCGACAAAGAAATCTTCTGGTAATATTTATTTTAAAAATGTGAAATTCTCATACCCTTCCAGGCCAAATCAAAGAATTCTTAATGTAAGCTACTCAACCCTTAAAAAGTGTTACTATTCGCTTTAGTTTGAGAAATGGCCTGCTGATTGATATGAAGTTGGGAATCTATGATTTTTACAGATATCTCATTTTTTCCATCAAGAATTCGAATATATCGAAGATTTTTTTGAGTCTTACTCATATTGTCCACTGTTATGTTTTGAAGAAAAAAATTCTGAGAAAAATTTTTTCAATATGGCCATTTTTTAAATCCCATTTTTTCGAACTTTGAGCTTTCAATATACAGTACTCCCTCTTTAATAACTGTGTAAAAGTTATTCCCCTAATTTCTAGCCCTCAAAAATCTCTTTCGTAAATCGTGACTACTTGTAAGCAGACATATTTACCCAAAAATAGGCTAAATATCTAAAAATTAATTTTCAACTAAATTAATACATTTCGAAAGAGATTTTTCCGCTGATTATTTCCATACCATGTTTAGTAGGGCTATTTCTAACGGAATTTGCAGAAAACAACTTTAAAAATCTTAAAAGCATGTTTATCCAAATGTTTCGGGGGATTTACGGGGTCTTGTGAATGCATTGTATAACATTACGAACATTAGTCATTAATGACTCATTGCGCAAGTGATGTGGATAATAACCCCACCCCATGTGAGAAAAATAGTCAGAAAGATTTTCTCAATACAATTTAATTCTGATTTTCAATTTCAAGAAGATTTTTAAAGTTGTTTTCTGCAAATTCCATTAGAAATAGCCCTACTAAACATGGTATGGATATAATCAGCGGAAAAATCTCTTTCGAAATGTATTAATTTAGTTGAAAATTAATTTTTAGCCTATTTTTGGGTAAATATGTCTGCTTACAAGTAGTCACGATTTACGAAAGAGATTTTTGAGGGCTAGAAATTAGGGGAATAACTTTTACACAGTTATTAAAGAGGGAGTACTGTATTTGTATTTTTGATGAAATAATCGAGGTTTTTGTAAAACTCATAGTTTCTCAACTTTATATCAACCAACTTTTTAACCCCTGAACTCAAAACAACACTTTTAGTATGAAAGATTTCCGTCTCAATTCCTATCTTAGGTCAAAATTCTGCTTCACGCTGATTGGTTGAAAAAAGGGTCGATTCACGTTTTTAAAATTTTTTTTGTTAGAAAATAAGTTTTATTGAGTTTTTGCTCTAGAACGGCATATCATGAGAATCGCATCTATTGTAAATGAGGGTTTTTGGAACCCCTTGTTGAAAAAAGACCAAAAATTGAGTTAAATAGTGATTTATTTTGAACACTGCAAGCGCAATGCTCGTTACAGATATTTTTTCCACAAATTTGACTGTTTCATTTGTGAATCTTTTTTTCTATCACAATATTGTTGCATCTTGAAATGAAAATGAAAGTAAATAAAATAAAACCTCCAATTATCAACCTGGGTCAGAACCTAATAAAGATTCGTGTCTGTCTTTACTTCTTCAAAAGCTTTCTGGAGCATCTGATATGCCATTGCAACATCTGGTGAACCATGAAGTCTTACAGGTTTAGCAGAGTTAACATTGAATAATGTGTTTTTCATAATTTTTCAATTAAAAAATGTATAATTTTACAGGATTTCACGTACAGTTTAGAGCATGGAAATGCCGTTGCAGTTGTATCACAGTCAGGCGGCGGAAAATCTACAATAATCCAACTTGCTCTACGTTTCTATGACCCTATAAATCTATCTCATGCTGAATTCTCCGAAAAACCATTCACTGATGATGAATTAGAGAGAACAGCTCCCCCCGGCATCTACATGAATAATTTCAATATGGCCCAACTAGATCCTCAATGGATTCGAGCTCAAATCGGAATTGTTAGCCAAGAACCATCCCTGTTCAATCTATCAATCAGAGAAAATATTCTCTATGGTATTCATGAAGATATTTCAATGGATGCGGTCATTGATGCTGCCCGGAAAGCAAACGCTCATGATTTTATTCAAGAATTTCCAGAAGTATGAATTTGCTAGATTTTCGATACTTTTCTCTGATTGGTTAGAGCATTCTAGAATATCTTGCTTCTGATTGGTTAGATTTTCATAATATAAATTTTTCTACTCATGTTTGCTGAGAATACATATCAGTTTAATGTAATGAGTCTCAAAATTACTGATAGATTTAGTTTTTTTTTCTGATACTAATTGTGCTTTATTAACGAGTTATGACAAAGTAATTTTAGGTGTTATTGGAAATAGTTTTATTGAATCTCAAAAATCTTTATAAAATTCAATCTGAAGAAGAACAATTCTAATATTTTAAATATTATAAATTACTTTTATTCAGGGATATGAAACGTGCGTTGGGGAAAAGGGTTCTAGATTATCTGGGGGCCAGAAGCAGAGGATCGCAATTGCCCGTGCTCTCATCCGCAATCCAAACCTTCTTATATTCGATGAGGCCACAAGTGCACTTGATAATGAAAGTGAAAAGATTGTCCAAAAGTCGATTGATGAGCTTAGCTATTCTCGTGTACGAACTACCCTGACGGTTGCCCATCGTCTATCGACGATAGAAAATTCTGATGAGATAATAGTCTTGAAAAAGGGAAGAATTTCTGAAATTGGAACATCTCAACAACTTTTGAAGAAGAAAGGCTTATTCTATGAGCTTAACAATGTTACACTTTAATTATGTGATAATAAACTTTTTTATTCTGAAAATATTCAATGAAAATATAACCACCCCTTTGTTCCGAAACCTATCCCAGATGTTTCAGTACTAAGTATCTTTTTAAGACGCTTTTACTCGTTAACATTCATCTAATTCAACTATTCATATTGATACAGATCTGAAAAACAAATCAGAGTTCCTGTGAAAAAATCAATATCTATTACTGTATTTACTGATAAACGAGAAAAGGCAGTTTTTTTATAATTAATAGCTGTTGAGAGGTTCATCCAAATATCAACGTTGGCTAGCCGGACCTTATGCAATAGGTCAACCCAAAACTTGATGATAATATTTTAATAAATTAAAATTTTTCTACTTGAATTTAAGACATTCTGATTCTCCCTTCCATCATAATTTCGAGATCACTGATGGAATCAAAATAGATTAAATAATAACAATAAGCATAAAGAGTTCTAATAAATTTTTTAAATATAATTTGTCAACATTTTCGTAGACATTTTCATCTTTTCTACCAATTATGTACTTATAAGTAGTTGCATTAAATTTATGGAAATGCAGGGATTTATTTTCAACTTCAATATATGAACTTCACCCCCAGAAAAAAGTTTTTTTCACCTCCTAATAACTATCAATTTTCATCAAAATCATTTTCAACAAAAAATTGATAGGAATGAAACCATGAAGTTGTTCTGGAAATAGTCTTCGCCCAAGATTTGATGTTGACGCTGAAAATACGATTTTCTTGGTTATTTTTTCATTGCGAACCAATTAAATGATATCTCCGAAAGAGGTGTAAATAGAGATTAATTTAGGGAGAAAAAATTTATTTTTTCGATCGATATCAGATCTCAGAATATGGATCAAAAAAACAGTTGAAAAAATTTCACAAAAAGTTTATTTGACGAGTTAGAGATTTCTAAACCGGAAAATCAGAATTTCTGAAGAAATTTGACGCGAGATCGACCCAAAAAATCGGATCAGATCACGAAGAAAAAAAACTTGTTTTACGCTGACTTATAGATCAATGATTGTTTGGGATTCTTCGCCCAAACACCAGTTTTGTCTGGGGAAAGACGATCTTTGGTCGTTCATTAGTTATGACTAGGGCGGAAAATTTGCGATTTTTTCGATTTTTGATATTATTATCAACTGTGTTTTTTAAAAAAGAAAATCAAAAAATTAATTCTCTACACCTTTTAGTTTCCAAGATAATTTTGCGATTTTTTTGCGATTTCATTCTAGTTTCTACTTTTTTTCCCTTTATTTTCCATTTTTTCCCATTTCTTTGTTTCCTCTTTCGTCTCGGTTTCACATCTTATCTTACCTAGGATACTATTATAGATAAGTTTACTTAATTTCATTGGCTCTAATTAAGATTTTAAGAATAATAATTATTTCATTTTTCTCAGAGTATGGCTCAACCTTTAAATTAAGGTTCAGATAGGTTTTGTTAAATGTACAATATGTCCTGCCACTTTCAAAGGAACAAAATTGGAATATATATTAAAACATGTAACCAACAAACATGTGGATGCGATGTCTCGTTCTGCAAAACAAGAAGCAATATCTTTAGAAAAAACAAAGGATGTGAATAAAATTATTGCCAAAGGATTTCTCTCGGCTGGAATACCCTTACGGAAATTGGATAATCCTGGTATTATTATTAATATTTTTTTTTTTGAAATCATATTTTTAAAGAACTTGGTGTAAAAGTATGCTCAAGTGTAACAGCAAGAAGTCATTTGGATGAGTTTTACGATTTAGAAAAAAATTCTTTCAGAGAATACGTTCATGAAAAGAAGATATTTATTCAAGTTGACGAGAGCAAAGTAAACCAAAAGTCAATTTGTGCTATTTTAATTGGAATTCTTGAAAAGCCAGAAAATACCCTTGTATGCGATATTATCGAAGTGAAGGAAAAACTAACCTATGAATTTATTGTAAAATCGGTAAAGAAAGTTTTGGAATCGTATCGAATAGAAAAAGATAATTTTCTTTTATTGCTTTCTGATGCGGCAAGCTACATGATGAAGGCAAAAAGATATCTCAAAATGGAATATCCTAAGCTTTTTCATGTTACATGTTTTGCACATCTTTTACATAATTGCTCTATGCTAGTTAAAGAATCAATGGAGAATGTTGACAAACTAATTGGCTCTGTTAAGGCAGCCACCATTAAAAATAAGTCACGTAGAGATCTCTTCTCAGATATGAAAAGGCCTCCTACTCCAATTCCTACAAGATGGGGTACTTGGATTGAAGCTGTTGAATATTATTGTGAAAATCTTCCTGCTGTGAGAAAGATTTTTTCGGAAGAAAATGAGGATGGAATCATTATGAAGAACGTGAAAAAGTGCTTAGCAAATGATCAGTTGACAAGAGATTTATCAATGATCCAACGATGTTACATGCCACTTGTTCAGTCAATCAAAGAAATGGAGAATCGTAAAACTTCATTAAAGAAAGGAATCGAAATTATTCAGAATCTTGATTTTAAAG
The DNA here is from genome assembly GCA_012064415.1 of Gyrodactylus bullatarudis. Taxonomy (NCBI): domain Eukaryota; kingdom Metazoa; phylum Platyhelminthes; class Monogenea; order Gyrodactylidea; family Gyrodactylidae; genus Gyrodactylus; species Gyrodactylus bullatarudis. Next base: position 60,619 of record SSNU01000067.1, read on the forward strand.
AGGATCCCTTAAAAATAGCCCAATACTTGAAAAGCCGGCTTAACGAAAATGACGCAACGAAAATTTTTCAAATGGAAGATGAAAATATTAGTCCTATGGAGTACAATCTTTTGTTGAGTTGCAACCCGACTTCAGCTGATGTTGAAAGATGTTTTTCAAAACTTAAGCATTTTTATGACAAAAATAAAACATTCAAAGAAGAGAACTTGGAAAAATATTTTATTTTGTATGCTAACAAAACTGACTAAAATTTCCCCCTTTTTTCCATTTTAAAAATAAAATTGCGATTTATTTGCCCCTTTGAAGATATTTTTGCGATATTTTTCATTATTTTTTTCCATTTATTTACCACTCAAGTTATGACTTATAACTCGTGTAAATAAAGGACGCATTCGACACCAGATCACTCATTTTGATGACGTCTCAAAATTTGAACTGTTTTTTTTAATTTCGAAAAATCTTATTGGAAAGTCTTTATTTGTCCTAAAAAACATAACAGAATTTTCACAAAATAAACCCTGGAAATCGAACAGTTATTTTTATTAAGCGTCAGTATAAAAATTGAACTAACTTCACTCTAGACATATCGATCGACGCAGAATTTAAATTTTAATCCAATCACGAAAAAAATTAATCGGATAACTTTTATGGTTTTTAGCGAAAATTAGTTTTTAAAATTTGGGAAATTCGGAATTTTCTTTTTTTCACATCATAATTATCTCAGAAATTACGGATAATTTTTCAAATCTCAGAACAGATTTGGAATCAGCACAAAATTTACACCAGGATCAGTTCACTTTTCCCATTTACCTTATTTTCGAATTTTTGAACCTCTGTTGTGAATTATAATTATGAAAAAACCTTAGCCTGTTGAAGAGTGCATGGCATTTTCGCTAATTTTTTATCTTTTTTCAACTTTGAGATCAATTTTATGGATGATCCATTCCGAAAACACGTTTGAACTTATGTGAATCTTATAGAAAATTTTACGCTCTTTCAAATGATATCAAATTTGACTCTGAAATGTCTAAGGATCAAGTCGAAAAATTGGTTTATTCAAGTCCCGATTGTGAAGATTGTGCTATTTCGGTTTTTCGCTAATTGATTTCTCCCAGTGTTATCATTGAATTATACTACCCCACTACTTGTCATGTGAGGAATTTCGGAAGCTAATAGAATGCCCGTTCTCTTTTGGACCAATGAAAATTAATGTTAAATTTAAAATGCTATGATGAGATTGACGAGTAAGAGAGATTTATCGAGCTTGAAAGATCATAGAAGAAAAAAAATTTTACTTCTCTTATAGAAAGAGGATGTTTTTCTTATGCGTCAGTTACTTCAAATTTTTTCCATCTTTTACTGTTGCTTGTTTTCTCCGTGAATCTTCTTCTGAAACATGAAATAATTCTTGATAATATTTTTCTTTCCTAGCTGAGTGACAAAAAAGATAGTCTGTCTTTCTTCTAGAACTTGGATTTTTACATCACCTAACAATTATTATTAGTATATTATTAAATATGAAGATGGGAATTTATGATTTTTACAAAATTATAAACTTTTTCATCAAGAAATCGAATTTGATCAAGATTTTTTGTAGTATAGATCGTAGGTTCCACTTTCAGGATCGGAAGAAAAAAATCAAATTTTAAGAAAGTTATGGCATATTTCAAATCTAGCGATGGCGCCGAATTCCCATATTTTTAAACTTAGAATTGATCATCTTTGTTAATTTCAAAGTGAGAGAGTGATCAAAAGTTGATTTTTAGGATCACGATTAGTCAAAGAAATCAATGTGAGCTTTTTCACTTTTCTCTCCACTTTTGCTATTGATTGGAGAGTTTTGGTGTTTTTTCAACCTGCATTTTATTCTTTATTTCCTTTGACTTTTACTATTTCTTTCATAATTACCACTGCGAAATTTACATTTGGTTTTAATATATCTTCTTTCAATTTTCCAAATTCTAGTTGAAATTTTAAATCGAAAATTAAATTTGCCTAATTTTTTTTCACTAATTGAAAACGGTGTGCCTTTACCAGAGTTTACCAAAGGATTCAAAAAATAATAATGCGAAATGACAAACTACTTTAAAGTAGATATACAAAATATTATTTAATTTGTAGCAATAATTTTCAACCATTTATGCGCATACTCAAGAATATTAAAATACAATGTTTCTGTGGGTTTTGTATCGGAAATAATTTTCAAATTTGCCTTTAGGAATTTCGACTTATCTGCTTGATTTGTGGCTATGAAATTATTCGCCTTCTCTATCCATTTTCTCTCCTTGTCGCTGAGCCGCCTCAACAACCAGAATTGTGAGTTCAAATAACACTTGGCATACTTCATGATCATTCTCTGATTACGCTTGGCGATTATTGAATCATAACACCTGGCCATATCCTCCATCAGGAGTATCTCTAACATTTCACTGCCATCCTCCAGGTACATGTAGATAGATTTCTTAGAAATCACTTCCAGATCACCATAGTACTGGTCAATGATAATGTCGGACTGCTTAAATCTCAAGAGATTCAAGCAAAAATGATAAGCAAAGGCAATGAATAAGTAGAAATACTTTGAAAATTCTATAAACGAAGATAACATGTTAACACAACCAAATAAATGGGTAGTCTCATTCGGGTCTATCATGTAAACTTCGAATTTTCGAATGAATCTCTCATATTCAAGAGATTCTTGTTCGTTGAACTGGAGGATTTCAATATTACCGGTAATTTTATCATGGAACTTTTTTAATATCACTCCAGGATCAATGATCAGGTCCCATTTGAAGATTAAAAATTCATTCATTGTTTTCAACAGTTCCCTCGGTGTAGGGTATTTACGATTCAGCTGAAATGTGTACGGATTAACGATACTCTTGTAATGCTCATTTGTTTTGGTCAACTTTTCCAAATGGCTTTTGGCAGTGAGAACAATCTCATTGTTTGTTTTGAACTGAAGGAGCTGATACAAAACACGCTCCAGAGCAGATTTGTTAGCGTTTTCAAGGGAGTCGGAAGTAATCATTTCATGGAACGTTGTCAAGTCCGCTAACCAACTCTGCTCATACTTGCCAGTGACTGTAACATAATTCATTGACCATATTAATAAGGAGAGGCCGTCTTCCAACTTTAGTCTATCAATGTCGGCCATATTTTCAGCATAAAAGTCTGTAAACGTTTTCTTTTCAATGTTTGTATTAAAGTTATTACCGAGACGTTGTATCTCCACTGACAAATAGAACTTGAATAGCTTCATTTTGAACTCATCCATCAATGTAAACTCATAGCTATTATCTAGGTTTTTAATAATCTTTGTTGCCTGCATAAAGAGGAAACCGCCAAAGAAGATAATCTCTTTGGGATAATTTGGATAGTCATCGAGGAATCCTTTTAGCTTGGTAATCTCTGAGTTATTCTCAGAGGTCTTGAAGAATAACTGACGTATCTGATGGAGAGTATCGATGACTTTTCTCTCATCGGGATATATAGATTTCACTCGAAATGTTAATTTATTTAAAAATACTAGAATCTCTTGATCAGTTTTATCGATTGGAATTGAGGCCAAGTCCAAGATCTCTTTATTCAAATCCTCCTTTAGTTTTGTCAAACGAATAAATGCATTTTTCACATAGTTGTGTAGATAATCAACGTATAGGCAATCAGATGTGATCATTTTAGGGGCCAATTTGAATACCTCAAAGGTCTCTTGGAGAACCAGCTCGACTCTTGACGATAGGGTGATGGATTTTGTAATTTTTTCATCTAGCATAGTTAACCAATCGTAGGCTCTCGCATTCATCGTTCTGCTACTCATGAATATCTCCACAGCTGATATTGTCCATTTGATTGATTCTAGAATTTCGATTGGTGCCAATTTTCGTTGAATATTTGTTATATCTTCAATGTAGCTGTGAAGTAGGGAATTCATCAATATAAGATCCCCCTTTGCTAAATAGAGGTCCAGTATGAATCTCCCATAATGATTAAGGAGACGTATCTGGCAAGAATCATGGAATAGTCCTTTTATCTTTAAACACTTCCCAAGGCTCATCCATATCAGGTAGATGAATAAACTGGTCTTGGATAGGTTCTCGGGGAAATTTGACGTAATCTTGTAGGCCTGTTCAAGGCTCTTATTTGTACGACCTGTTTCGTCTATTAACTCGTAGACCTTTTCGATAATTTCCGAGTTGATCGGCTCCACATCGTAATGGATCAGGAAATATTTGACATATTTTCTTATTTCATAGATGAATTCAGAGAAATACCGGAATTTTTTGATATCTGCCTTTTCAACGAATTTGGAAAAGTTTATGATAAAACTCTCGTACCGCATGAAGGATTCTGGAAGGGTGTTCGAGAAAATATTCTTTTTCAGTTTTAGCATGTTTTTACATTCGAGTTTAGTATAACGTAGTTACTTGTCTTACAATGTTACCAAAAGCAGAAATATCTTCGCAGTAATATCACTTGTATGTTGTTCTTGAGTTGTTCTTTTTTTTCAATTGTCATAACTGGTGCATATCTTCGGAGTTTTGTGGAATTTATTTTATCACCATAACTGACATGTTAAGTTGATGAAAAAATTCTTTCTTCACCTTGCAGTACAAACGTAATGAAAATCTAAATGTTCTTGTTATTGATTGAAAAAAATGGTGAAAAAGTTTTTTAGAAGTGAGCTTGATTCTCCAAAGATAGAGTGAGTAATCGATTCCTTCTCTTGAGAGTTGATAAATGTTTAACACCTCAAAAAACATGCATGAAAACTATGGATTAGCTCTGTTGATTGACATGCTATATTTTTTGAAGATTTCTAACTACTCATTTTGAAATCATAAATCGTAATTGACATGATTAATTTAGTATTTTTACAAAATACACATCATTTCTCTCAGATAGGAGGAAGCCTTTGAATTGTTTAAATTTTCTGAAAAAAATGCTTTTAATTTCTACTTTTAACCTTAAAGTTTTTAAAGCTGAATTAAATGCGGATTAGAGAACCGCTATTCATCTAAAGTTTGGAAATGTTTTTAGAAATACTCCAACATTTCTGGAAGAGAAGGTAGATATTTTGCATATTTTAGATATAATAAATAATTTACATTGGATAATCGGGATGGCTAGTGGGTACAGTACCTGCCTTAATTGAAAATAATGTTATTTCAAGTTTCCATGTTCAAGTAATTTCTACCTTTGTTCTCAGATAGTTCTGAGAATAGACTTTAACATATTTAGAATCCTCTGTATTTGCTTAATACTGAGATCTGTTCGAGAATCGTAATTTTGATAGTTATAGAAATTGGGCTGTACTCTAATGATATCTGAGATCAACATAGGATAAAAAATTCTAATTCGCATGAAGAAACTCCCAGAAATTTTTCATTATTTTGAGTTATCGGACCATTATATTTTACTGATTATCACTAGAGCGTTAAAAATATGACCCAAAAATATCATTTATAGGCGTTAATAAAAAGAAACTTATTTCTTTGAGTCATATTATATTATTTTCTTGGGTTAATTCAAAAATTAGCAGATATTTTTTATTTTTTCCAAAATTAGCGGATATTTTTTTTATTATTCCAAAATAAACGAATATAATTCCAAAATTAGCGGACTTTAATCCTTGCATGCAAAATGGGGTCTTTTAGACCCCAGGGCAACTTTGAATGGGTATAACTTTTTTGTTTCACAATTTTTCTGTATGAATTTTTAATATAGCTTCGAGATAAGAATAACAAACAGTTTTTTACTTAGTTTGAAGTTATATCACATTTGGTCGTCGAGTTAGTGGCTGTTTTTTGATTGCTAACACATTGGATAAATGGGGTCTAAAAGACCTCATACTGTTTCTTATTAGAAAACAGGATTGTTTAGATAAAAAAACTTATTTTTTAGTATAGAATCATTATTTCATTTATGGAGAGCGGTAACAGACCTATTACTTTAGCTCTCGCTCTACAAGAAGAGCATTTTCAAAATATTGTGACTGATGAAGAATTTCATGATAGCTTGGAAGAAGATCATGTAGAGTATGAAAGTGATTCAACAGACGATGAACAGGCAAATATTATCCCAGCCAATTCAGCCTATCTCTCTAAGTTAAAGGTGTTATACCTGAATTAGCGGATAATTTTTTTATTTATTTCAAAATTAGCTGACTATAGAAATTTAATTTAAGATAATTCTATCAATAGACAGATTTTAGAATGAAAATTTTTCATTTTTCATCGAAATAAATACATTAGTAACTAAGATTATGATAATTAAAGTTAATCATAATTTATTCATCTGATTCCCTATTACAGTTGTGCCCCAGTTTTGGTGTATGAGAAATCGCACACTCCATTTTTCCTATGAAAAATAGTTTTTCAGATCAAGACACTGAAACGACTTTTGATAGAATTCGTCATTGACTTTTAATTAGACGCGAAGATGTAATTAATTAATAAAGCTAAACATAGAGAATGTTTGAACCTAAATTGAAACCCATAATTATAAACTATAATAATTATTGAACTTTTATTTATTAAAGGTGACACATTGGCTTTTTTATCAAAGTTTATTTTCAAGATTTTTCATGCTCAGTGGGTTCAGTGGTACTGATTGATTTAAGAGAAAATTCTCTTTAAGTTGAGACCATAAACTAAAAAATTGAGAATTTTCGGTAAAAATTGTGAAATTTCGGCCAAAAAATTATCTTTCAAAAAATCTGTTCTACTTTCAAGTAGATCTATGATGAGAAAAATCTATTTTCATAGGAAAATTGGGGTGTGCGATTTCTAATACACCTAAACTGGGGCACAACTGTAATTATAAATATAATTAGTTACTATAACATTTTTTTGTAAAGAAAATCCCATTTTCAAGTTTTATTGTGTTTTCAGGTTTATTTAGGTTTTAATTCAATCAATCAGAATACTTTAATTTCAATGTATAATCGAGCTTCTCTGTGAGCTGTTCATTAACTAATGGAGAATTTCAAAGAGAGTACTATCTAATTGGCAAAGAGCACTGAAAAGAGGAAGAATCTTTTTCAAAAGTTTACAAATGAATTTTGAAAATATCCAATCAGATTTCATACTTTCACAATAAGAGATTAAACTTTTCCAAATAGATTTCCTATTAGTCAAAAAATAATTTCAGGGGAGGGGGTTTTTACAATTGGATTTTAAACTTATGAAAATGAATCTCAAACATTTCAAATTAGGGGCTAAAGATTTCCAGTTAGACAGTAAGAAAATCCATGAATAAATATAATTGAAATTCATTTTAAGGTCAAATATTATTCTTCCTTCGATAATTACAGGTTATTCAGATATTTTTATCATGAACATTTCTCATTAGACCTTCAAAAAATCTAATCAAATGTACACTTATGCAAATCGATTTCAAGCTTAACCAATTAGATTTCGACTTTTCTTATTTTATGCCTAATC